>JAJEJO010051578.1:0-77156 GCA_020662805.1 Glaucomys volans
ATACCAGTCATGTATATAGGGTAATGATGTCTGTCTCATTCCACCATTTTGCAAAAATGTAATACCTGAAGTTGATGTTTAATATCAGTGTGGAAATGAACTTTCCTAAAATAGTGTAAATTATGGCTATATTTTAGAGTGGGAGAGACTTAAACTTCTTTTCCCAACAAACATGAAATTAAATATCTTATCTATACATAAATGAATTTCTAAAATTGAAATTTTTTTTTAAATCTTGGGAAGAGTTTTTCTTAGCAAGACACAATACCCTAAAAGTGGAAGGAATAAAGCAGAGTATTTCGATAATGACATACGTGAAGCTTCTATAGGTTTAAAGAAAAAAAGCACAACAGTGGGGAGTGGGGAGAGACAGAAGATGATGGAATACAGGAAAGCTACATTCCAAGTTGTTCCATGACTCAGTACCAAAGGAATGGGAGTACAACTTCTCAGAGAGATGGGTGAAAGAGGAATTTCATTAAAATTCAATATTGGACATTTAAAGTGGCTTAGAGACTCAGAAATTTGGGTACAATAAACAAAGAAAAAATACATTGGAGCTGACTCAGCGGCTGCACTGGCAACACCAGCGCTGATTCACCAGCAAGGAGGGGAAACACAGATCTGGTACAGAAAAGCCTGGATCAAAAATACTGATTCAGAGGTTGCACTGTGCACTGGTGCTTGAAAAGCACACTCTAGATCTCAACTGGCCATCGAGAGCTGAGGCAGAGCCACGCTGGTGCAATCATGGTGGCTCTGAGAGATGGGACATCAGAAAAAACAGTACCAAAATGTTCAGGTGGCCTAGGATGTGCCTGGTGGAATGTGAGTGAAACAGATACAGAGAGGAAGAGGACTGTGCCTAGGATTTGAGTTGGATGGGCTAAAGGGAGCCCAGTTCACTTCTCCTTTGAGTCTGGTGACTCACATGACCATCTGAAGCCAGCTGGGAATCTAAGCAGGTAGGGATGAATGCACTCAGGGAAGGCTGTGCTCCTGGGCAGTAGTGAGTGGAGAATTGACCCCCCAACAGCTAGATTTTTTGGGAGCCTCCTGAGAATCAGATGCACATCACAGATCAGCTACTGTCAAATCCTAGGGGCAAGTCCACCTAATCTCTCCAAAACAGATACCATCCAACAAAGCCCCTGAAGCCTGATTAGACCTAACATCCACCTGCTGGAACTCCCCTCACAGAACTCTGAAAAAACTGTACCCTGGAAGTGCCCTGAACTGGCACTTGACAAGTACTTCCTTATATATCCCACTGCATAATGGTGAGAAGGGAATCTGAGTCTTGCATCAAACAACCTTAATCTAAGTTTACTCCAACTGGCATCTCAGACAGTAGCACAAAAGCAGGAAGGGGTTAACAACTCTTACCCCTTGCTATGTATATCAGTATATAACTAAAGAAGAATTGAAAAGAAAGACTGTTGGACATAGACAGTGACCACCAAATCTGGTCAACTATTTGTCCACCTCAATGGAGCCAATTCCTTCATTCTTCATTAAGAAATTTTTTCCATGAGCGCATGTGCGTGCGTGTGTGTGTGTGTGTGTGTGTGTGTGAATTTTTGCTGTGCTGATTGGTTCAGGAACATATATACATTTATTTGTTTCCTTTTCTCTCATTTTTACTATTTTAAAAATGCAGTTATTTTTTCCTTGCCTTCACTTCTGAAGTTTTGGGATTTTTTGATTGAATATCTTGGTTTGGTTTTGTACTAATTTCATTTGTTTCTTATTTTTGTTTCTCCTTTTCTCTTCTTTTCATCTGATAATGGCTAAATTCTATTGTTCTCTCTCCAAATACTTTGCTTTTTCTATTTTTCTCCTCCTTCTGTGTAAATATCACCTGCCACATCTCTTCTGCATTCTCTGTTCACTTTTTGAAATTATAAACTCTTCTTTCTCACACATTTTCTTTTCCCCTAATTAACTGGGTTTTTACCATTTTTAGAGCTAATTGGCTTATGTAACTCTTGCCCCCACCATTAATGCTAATGCAATCGTTACTGCTGTGGATGATACAGTTGATACCTGTAATTTGCTTTAAAGCCAGATCTAGTTCATAGTTACTGATTCTATTGTTGACAATTGCTGAATCCACCATTTCTGGGTTTTGATGGTTACTAATGTTGCAGATGTTATAGTAGGAATTGGGTATTAATTTTAATGCTATTATTTTTGGCAACATTTCTTACCATTTTATATTTCTCCTCATTCTGTGAGGTGCTGGGGATGTACAGGGACACTAAAAGTCCACAGGTTAGAGATTCTGCTGCTGTATGCAACTCAACCAAAAGACAGCACACCTTGCTCCCCACATAAAATCATGACACTCATTTCTCAGCTATAGTTTAATACAAAGAATAGAAGAGACAAAAAACAAAACTAATGATTAGACTATGTAATTCCCACCCCATTCAAGCTGGGGTGATCATTAATATACTAAAAACAGTACTAGTTAATTACTTAATTAATATACTAACACAGTAGACATCTGCTGTTGAATTCATGATCTAGTTCACTGTTTTTTCATTGTTGGTTCTGTTGTTAAATGCTGACCCCACCATTCCTATTATAGATAGCAAGTAGTATTACAGATGCAAAGTAGATACGCAATATTTAACATAAAGCTGTACACTTGTTGCAAACATTAGTGCCACTCCTGGCTTCCCCCTGCCTCTAAAAGGAGCTGAAGAAACATTGAGACACATCAAGAGCACATGAGTAGAGATCCTGCAGATGAGAAATACTCACAGCTCGACCAAGCAACAGTGAATCAAACTCCAAACACAAACCCCACCTGAGCTTTAACAATATTCCAACTCGAAGAAGGGAGGAGACAAAGCCCTAAACCAACAATAAGGACCCAAGGAAGAACAATCAGAGAGGGACCTCAGGTCCCACTCCTTGTAGATACTACTCATATATCAAAAATAGAAGTCCCAGGACACATAAGATAAATCCAGACAAAAGGACATGTATAAAAAAGAGGAGGTAGGGGAACTGGGCATGGTAGCGCATGCCTATAATCCCAGCAGCTCAGCAAGTTCAAAGCCAGCCTCAGCAACTTAGCAAGGCCCTGGGTAACTTAGTGAGACACTGTCTCAAAATAAATAAAGTAAAAAGAGCTGGGGATGTTGCTCAGTGGTTAAGCACCCTTGGGTCCAATCCCTGGTACCAAAACAGAAAAAAAAAAGAGGTAGGGGAATTCTACCTCAATTGATGCACAAGTCCAGAGCCCTGAAAACACGAAGAGACAGGCAAACAAATTTCCCCACAAAATACACAATCCCCCCAAAAAGGATCCCATTGATAGTAAGGTAGATGAAATTCCAGAGAAAGATTATAAAAAACTGATTATTAAAATGTTCAATGAACTAAAAAAGATCTAAGGAAGAAATTAAGAGAGCAAATACAGGACATGAACAATGACTTTAATAAAGAAATAGGAACAGTGAAAAATACTAAGCAGAACTCCTAAAAATGAAAGACAAAATCAATTAAGTTTAAAATTCACTTGAAAACATCATGAACAGATTAGATCGCATAAAAAAAGAACTTCAGCCCTTGAAGACAGGACTTCAGCCTTTGAAGACAGGGTATATGATTGTGAATACACAGAATTGAATAAGGGGAAAAAGTTACAGAACGTGATCAGAATTTACAAGAATATACAAGAACTCTGGGACAACATTAAAGACCCAGACCTGAGCATCATTGGTACACAAGAGAACATGGAAGATACAAATAAAGGCATAATGGATATTTTCAATGAAATAGCTCTAGCACATTTCTCCTATATCAGAAATCACATACACATCCTCATATAGAACCCCAAATAGACCCAGTCAAAGAGATGCTCACTAAGACATACCATAATCAAATGCCTAACATAGAAAATAAGGAAAGAATATTAAAAAATGCAAGAAAGAAATATCTGATCACATTTAGAGGGAAGCCAATAAGGTTCACTCCTGATTTCTCAATTCAGACCCTAAAACCATGGAAGAGCTGAAATGAGATATTCCAAGCCATAAAAGAAAACAACTGCTTAACTATACCTAGCAAAGCTCAGTTTCAATTTCGAGGGCAAAATAAAAACTTTCCATGACAAGAATAAACTAAAAGAATTAATGAGCACCAAACCAGCACTACAAAGAATACTCAAAGATAAGCTGTGCACAGAGGAACTGAAAAACAATTCCCAAAGCCCACAAGAAGAGCAAGTGCAATAGAAGAATAATTCACCAAATGAAAATCAAGACAGGATAAAATACAGAAAAAGAAATTCAAAAGTGTGGGAAACCACAAACATATATCCATAGTTTAACTATTGTGAATTGAGCTGCTATAAACATTGATGTGGCAGTGTCATTGTAGTATACTGATTTTAAGTTCTTTGGGTAAATGCTGAGGAGTGGGATAACTGGGTTCATTCCAAATTTTCTGAGGAATCTCTGTACTGCTTTCCAGAGAGGTTGAACCGACAATGATTTTTAAAATAAAGAATGAATCAAAGAAGAAATGAGAATAGAAATCAAATTCTTAGAAATGAACAAGAACAAAGATACAACATATCAAAGTCTTTGAAACACTATGAAAGCATCCTAAGGAGAAAGTTTATAGCACTGAGTGTCTACACTAAAAAATAGAAAGATCCCAATTAAATAAGTTTATGCCTCACCTCAATTCCTTAGAGAAAGAAGAACAAATTAATTCCAAACCCAGTAGAAGATAGGATATACCCCAATGATGCTACCCCAGTTCAAGACCTAAGGCTTTTGGAAACTCCCTGGAAAATCACTGGCAGAATCCACTTTGGAAGAGTGAAGGAGGGACAGTCTGATATCCTCAGGTGATCAGCAACAATCAAGAACCCGTTCAAGAAGAATGGAGCTTGCATCTGCTGCAGCTTCCTTGTTCTTCCAGCTTTTATTTCATCCAAGCTTCCAAGATATTGGATGGTGCTGTCCATGCTTCACACTTCAATTCACTATCCCATATTCCAAGCATTCCTAGACACACCCTTATTGACACACCCGGAGTCTCTTAATCTTCCACATCTCCTAATCCAACCAAATTGACAATTGGAATTAACCATCATAGAATACAACTATTAGGTATGAACCTCTAATTTAAAAAAATAGCACAAATAAAGGAGAGAGAGAGGACAGTCTAAAGCATATATACAATAATATGTATTAGATGAGGGTCTGTATCCATAACAAATGAAGGAACATATTCATAAAAAAGAAAGTTTTACTAATTTTTCCTTATACTTCTTTATTTTTAACTATTTAATAAGAATTTTCTCATGTTAGTTATATAATTCAATAGCCCCAAAGACCTTTTTAATACAGGAAGTAACAGTGCTCTTGACCAAAAGTATTCATCTCAGCTTTTCTATTGAAGAATATCTCATAAGACTTCCAGGTCCAAAAAATTATTGTTCCATACACTCAGTTATTTAAGTTTGACATAGTCTGGAGAGGAGAAATTCATGCTCTGTATATGTCTGTTCCTTAGAATGGGAAAATTGTGCTTTCTACATATACATTTCTTCTCTATTACAGCACCAACAAAAGGAAATAGCATCACTATTATTTCTAGTCAAGTTGAACCTGAAACTTGGGCTATTTTCATATCATTAAATTATAATTCATAAATGCTAATTAATGGTTTGTAAACATTGGTGCTTTAAACAGCTGTATTTCCAAAATAATTTGAGAATAAATTAGTGGTTTTATCTCCTATTAACATGACTGCTTACCTACCACAATACCCATTTTGGTAAAGGGTGTGACCTATATTTCTTTATTCTTGGTGTTGACTTGGTGGGTGGTAGTTACCAGCTGGGAGTCAGAAAATCTTGAATTGAATTCATGCTTTAGTCTTTGTTTCCTGTTTGTTTCCTCTAAAGAACCAGTTGTTCTGAGTATTAATATTACTTTGTCAAATATGAAACACACAGTTGCAACCAAACAATGGTAAGCGGTATGCCAGGGAATTTTAGCAGGTCAGCGTTGCTTGCCTCTATTGTATTTTCTGTGATTTTCATTAGAGATCCATACAAGTACAGAAATCAAAAGGCAGGTTCTACTCCAAGCAATTTTTTGGGGTCCTTAGAAAAATCCTGCTCTTTCTGGGGGATTTTTGAAGAACACTTTATACATAGGTTCATTCAGACACATCCTCTAAGGAATGTAGCAATTGGTTCATAGCTAATCTTCCCCAAACCTGTTGCCAAGATATGCAACTGATACTTCTTTCAATCTGGCTGACATATTTTAACTGCTATACTAAACAAGTGAAGATTGACTTTAATTGTTTGAAGCTTATTTTTCCAAAGATCAATGAAGGCCAACTCCTCAAGGATAAGTCATTCTGTATCATTATTCTTTCTGAGGAATTTTCCTTAAACAGTCATTCCTAAGCATTGTCTTTCTAAAACACAGCAGAGGAAGCCTGCTTCTTCTATTTTTTAAGGGAAGACTTTTTGAAATGTCCAATGGTTAAAGCTTTAAATACTTTAAAATGACTGGGAAGGATATGGATGTCTTTAAAAACATCAAATGGTTGGAATCACACTGGGAGAGATCCAATATTGGAGAGTATGTGGAAAGGGGCAGGGTATATGGGCTTCTTATGTTGCCTACTGTCTCAGTCTGTTCAGGCTGTTATAACAAAAACCATAGACTGGGTGCTTATAAACAACAAAAAATTACTTCTCACAGTCCTGAAGGCTGGAAAGTCCAGGATCACAGCAAAGATATATCCGTTGTCTGGTGAGGGCCCACTGCCTGGTCCAAAGATGGTGTCCTCACCTGGTAGAAGGGGCAAGGGAGTGCTCAGCATTTTCTTTTATAAGGTCACTCATTGCATTCATAAGGGTTCCAACCTCATAACTTTATGAACTCCTGAAAGCCTTATCTCAAAATAGTATAAAACTGGGGACATAAACATTTAGGTCATAGTACCCACTTAACAACCACATTTGCCCACCAGGAGGCCCTGAGAAATTGACAAAGTCATCTGGGCATTCCAGAGAGGAGCTCAACTCAGACAGTCACTACTCTGTAAGTCACAGTGGCATTCGTCTTCTCTACCAGAACTTAACTGTCATACTGCTTCCACGTCACTTATATCTCTTGACTCTTAAGATCTGAATTCACATTTGAATTACTCATGGACAAAAACAAATCTCAATAGTCTCATTGCAACCATTATTTTTCAATTACACATGAAGTTGAATAAGGAAACAGGGTGACATTAGATTCCATCTCTGTCTACAACTGCCTCCAGGTCTCTCTTTGATCATAAATCAAACTTTGGGTGGGAAGGTAAGAAAAGAATTACCCCATATACACCTACAGCAAAAACAGTGCTTAATGGGAATTTGAGTACAGGAATATGTCATAGGCCTCTTGCCAGTAGAAGAAAAGATGGATAGGAGGAGGTTGAAGAAGGCAATCCAGAAAATGCAGAGTCATGTTTTGATTGTAGACAGTTTTCTAGGTTTGGAAGGTGTGGAATGGCATTCCAGGCAAAGGAAATAGCAAAGAAAAGAACTGATACTGATGTTCTGGCAACAATAGCTGTATTGAGGGTGTGATCACAATGGAAGGCCAGTGGAGACGGAAGGAGATAAGACAGGTGGGGTGGCAAGGCCCAGATCATGAGAGGCCCCATAAGTCACCCCAGGCAGCATGACCTTAGCTTGAAGGCAGTGCTCTGCCTCATACTGGTGGTACCAGGGGTGTATTCCACCTTCCTAGATGGACTGGAGAAGAGGGAAGTCACAGTTAAACAACTTTGGAAATAGAACCTTTGAATTTTCCCTTCTGTAATCAGGTACATTATTAGGGGCATAATGGAAAAAAACTTTAGTTCCTGATATGAAGTATGCACTGTATTTAGCTTATATGTGTATGTGTATATATAATATATATAAAACCAATATTGGGAAAGAAGATCAACCCTGATCTGTGGGAGACATGGTGTTAGCTAAGGACAACAGCTATAAAGCAATTGTACTTCACATCCTGGTTCCACTCTGGTTCCTTTACCAGCTTTGTAATTCTGAGCAATTTACTCCATTTTCTAACCTCAAAAATGGGGTAATAATATTACCCAACTCATGAGTTTATTGATATGGTATACTGGTTTCTTAGGCTTCTAAAACAAACTACCACAAACTGGATGGCTTAAAACAACCAAAACTTATTGCCTCACAGTTTTAGCTCCTAAAAGGCTAAGATTAAGGTGTTGGCAGGGCATGTCCCCTCTGAAACCTGTAGGGAAGACTCCTTCCTTGCCTCTTCTACCCTCTGGCATCTGCCAGCAATCTTTGGTGTTCCTTGGCTTGTCGACGTGTCATTCCAATCTTGGCCTCTGTTGTCAGAGGACCAGCTTCTCCTTGTGTGTGTCACACCTCTCATATAAAGACATGGGTCATCCTGGATTCAGCCCTCACCCTACTTCAGCATGACCTAAGTGTAGCTTAACTGATTATAACTGCGACCATTCTGTTCACAAAGGAAGTCACATTCTAAGGTATTGGGACTTAGGACTTCAACATATCTTTTCTGAAAGGACATAATTTAGCCCATAAGAAATGACATCTGAAAAGCCCTTGGCACTCAATAAACTTTTGCTATTAATCATGGAGAGAGTAGAAGGCAACAATAATGAACCAAATTTACACTGTATTATCTAACAGCTGGTGGGAACTTAGTAAAGGTTGTTGATACAATGATTTGGTGTGTGGTTTTATTTTTATTTTAGGGGTGTAAATAAGCTCAATGCAACCCTCTGCTAAAGTAAAAATACTATCTTAAGGGCAAGGAAGTATCCTTCTGTCCTTCTCCTCTATGATCCAGGGTTTTCAAAGATTTTTTTTTTTTTTTTTTTGCAGTGCTGGGAATTGAACCCAGAGCCTTGTGCTTGCAAGGCAGGCACTCTACCAACTGAGCTACACCCCCAGCCTTCAAGGATATTTTTTAACAGGAGTTTAAATGCCTGGTGAATGAATAAATATACCTTAAAACCACAGCTCTGTGATTTTAAAGGTCTGTACAATGTTATTAAAAATCTGTCATTGAACTTGTTATTAAGCTTATTTAAATTAGGCTTAGAAGTAAAAGTCTGAGAACCTTACCTCCTTTGGGATGGGCATCTTCATCCTTTTCTGACCAACGTGCAGTTTGGTAAGATGTTATAGTCCCTCCAGGCTTCTCTGTAAGCCATCACCTTCCCACCCAGCTATGTGATCGACATTGCTCATTTTCCATTTCCAAAAATGAAAAGGAGCAAAATGCCTTTCTTTGTACATTTTGATAATGGTATTGATAGTGATTTAAACATTTTGATAGTGACTTAAAAATACAATGGATGAATGGGAGTTGTGCCAAAACTGCATTAAATTGTAAGATTTATCAAGATGAAAATCTTCAATTCAGAATTCAATGCATTCAGGGTGCTCTGAAATCTGTAGTAAGTAGAAAATCAGTTTGTTCCATTATCAGATTAAGAGGTGTATGTGAAGAAATAGAAGAAATACTTTATATCTAAACCTTATATTTTCTTAAATGTACTTTTACAAGTTGTATCTGGAACAAACTGCAATTTTTGTTTATCTGTCAAAACCAAGACATGGCAAAAGATAAGCTGCAAAAATTTAGGCATGGTACACTCACAAAATGTTAAATAAGCAAATTTAATCATTATGTGCTAATTTGAAGTAAACATATAAGGAAGAGAACAAATGAGAATTATGATGAAAAGTAATGTGGAAAAAAGAGAAAGTATTACTGTCTTCTTTCTGTCTGGGAAAAAATTAGATAGAAGAATTCCAGCAGAGAAAATGGCTCTGGTGGGTCTGGGAGAACATATAGCTAGCAAGAGACTGTCCACAGAATGGGAATTCCAGGCATGTCAGAGAGGAGGAAGCCTAGAGAGGAGGAAGCCTTTGAGAGGAGCTGAAATATCAGGAAGCTGCCATCAGGAAGAGAAAATCTCACAATGATTTACATTCACATTGTTAGTCACAGTTAAAATTCTAAGGTCCATTAAGAGATGCAAAGCTTAGAATAAAAATTATTGAGATCTTTTAACCAGATATAACCAGGTGTCTATTTTTTCTTTTTTTAAACTTGGACCTTGGGTGGAAATTGTCAAGAGACAGCAGAGGGCACCGATGGAACACTGAACCAGGGAGTTGGTGGCTCTGGGTTAGGGATTGATTCCATTTCTTATTTTCTCTGCATTCTCCATGGGGTAATGATAATGTCTGAGGAGACAGGGAACATTGGAATGGCCAACAGCAGTTTGCCATTCCTATCAATACATCAATTTTTTAAATTAAAAAAGAACAAAATCAGGGAAGAATTTCTTTGTAATGATTACAGTTGTGGCCTATCATTGTCCTATTAGCTCTGGATCCTCTGTGGGAAGTCATAGGCTTCCTCTGGTTTCCAAGTGTTCCCCTTGATGGTTTGTTTTGCTTTGTAGAGTTCAGGACACACAAATCTAAAATCATATGACTGAGTTTATGACTTGTTATTTTAATGAA
This sequence comes from Glaucomys volans, assembly GCA_020662805.1. Classification (NCBI taxonomy): domain Eukaryota; kingdom Metazoa; phylum Chordata; class Mammalia; order Rodentia; family Sciuridae; genus Glaucomys; species Glaucomys volans. The sequence goes on from JAJEJO010051578.1 coordinate 10,586, forward strand.
GATAGATGTAATTCTATATATAGACTTGCAATTCTGGGTGTATATACATATACATACATACAGAAGTCATATTCAAAATATTTCACAACCAGTTTGGTACCAACTAAACAGAATAGAGGCTATCTGTAAACAACTGGTATGCTCATACTTGTGCCTGTGTCTGCATATCAGCTCTGCAGGAAAACAAAACAAAACAAAACTGACTGACAAACAGATTCAAGTGTAAAGGTGACTACTCATTTTTTAGTAAACCAAATTCACATTCACACCATAAAAATGCAATCTCTGCCTTACTTATTATTCACCTATCCTTTGTTGCATATCTAGTGAATAGGAGGAAATCCATGCTTTTGGAAAGTATGTGATGGGAGGGGCTACCTTTCAGGATCATAATTCCCACCTGCAGTATAGTAGTTTAGACTACTTAGAATTGCTTGGCAAATGCAAACGTGTTCTCATCCTCTGATTTATTTGGGAGCTAAGGAGCCTCTGGGGGAAAATTTTTTTGAGTTAATTCAATTCAAATGTACAGAGTTCAAAAACTCATCCAATGAACCAAGGGAAGAAGCAGGGGAACTGAGAGAGTCCAGTTGGTCTCTAAAGAGAGAATTCCTCCTTTGAGAAGAAAGAATCTGGATTGGGACCAGATTTAGCTACAAGGGTGGAATTGTTCTGGATGCAGTTTGCAGTAGGGGCAGCCTCAGGCAGAGACCTGGGAGTAAGACCACAGTCTCTAGACTCTTCTGAGAGTCCAAACTGCATCCAACACTACCATCTGTGGGACCAGGCCAATTACTCTGGACTTCAGTGTCTTTATATGTAAAATTGAAGTGGTGATGACAATAGTCCCTGTATCATAGGGTGGATGAGGATTAATAAAGGAATCACATGTAAAGCCAGTAGAGAACTTATACATATTGTGTGTTGTTAACTGGATGCTCAGGAGCATTCTGAAGGGGAAAGACAAGTTGTTTACTTGTGAACTGAAAAACCTAAAAATGGTAATAATAGCACCACCAATGACAACAACCTTACTATATTCAGTGTCATTTAGGGACCCTGCTAAGGGTGCACCATCCCCATTCCACTCAAGCCGATCCCTCCTCAGAGGAAAGCATGCCTTCTTTTCCCTTCTAAAAGGGTAGCTTGAGTTTGATATTGGAAAATTCTGGGCTTCCCTCACTCTGAGAAGAATGTGAAGACTTTGATTTAAAGTCAAGGCCCCCAAACTTGGATTGTTTAGAGACAAGGGCTCCTTGTATTGAAGGACATGGAAACAACCCACGTGAGGAGACAGGGAACACTGGAATGGCAAACTATTATCAGGGAAAAATATCTTTATAATTGTTTAGAGTGACTGCCTATCATTATCTTAAACCGGCTTAGGAACTGGTTTGGGATTTATGACAAGGCTGAGCAAACAAGAAAGATCTAGAGAACAAGCAAGGTCCCATGGCACTGCCCAGGGTCTGAGCCATAGAATCAAAGACCTGGGTTTCATTTAGAAGTTAGAAGACCGAACAGGGCAAAATCAAACACAATTGAGTGACAGATCAGCATCCAGACACAAGGCAGGAGGTAACTGAGCAGCCCCAGGTGTGTTGGGCCTGCTGGCTACCCCAACAGTGCAGGCAGTAAGAGACTGCTGTGACAGTTGATCGCATGATAAAAGACTAGGCTTGCCCTGGGGAGTTAGCAAGAGAAAAGGAGTTTACCGAAGATCACTTTTAAAAGAAGAGAGAAATAAATTGTTTCAATTATTACTTTAGAAGTTGATTATTTGGAGTTTTTTTTTCAAATGTCATGCATTGATATAAAAATAATGAATGCTAATGATAGCCAAAAGCCACTACTTTAAATTATTTAAAAATGTTATATACACAATGGAATATTACTCAGCCATAAAGAAGAATAAAATTATGGCATTTGTAGGTAAATGGATGATGTTGGAGACTGTTATGCTAAGTGAGATCAGCCAATCCCCAAAATCCAAAGGCCGAATGGTCTCTCTGATAAATGAATGATGATGCATGATGCGGGGGGGAAGGGTGGCAAGAATGGAGGAAGGATAGATAGCATAGAGGGAAGGGAGGGGTGGGGGCGGGGTGGGGGGTAAAAATAATAACAGAATGTGTGACAGATACCATTGCCCTGTGTACATGCATGAACGCACAGATGGTGTGACTCTACTTTGTGTACAGCCAGTGAAACAATAGCTGTACTCCATTTGTGTTCAATGAATCAATAAGTAAATAAAATAAATAAATAAATAAATAAATAAATAAAGTAAAAAAAATTAAAAAATAAAAATAAAAACGTTGTAAGAAAGTTCTCAGAATAAATAAGTCAGAAACACACACATGCTCTCATCAAAAGTTAAATAAGCAAGTTGGAGTGAGGATGAGGGTCCATGATATATATAAGCCTGAAAATATTTTATGTGAGAAGTTTCACTTCTGTTTCTGAAATGCACAATGTTGGCATCTTTATTATTTATAGCCTACTTGGTATCCCTATGTTATTAATGAGTTTCCATGTAATAGAAGTTACCACTGTGGCCAGAGACCTACCTTTCAAAGTAGCTGGAATGTGAATAGCAATGTGTTTTAGAACCATTATTTTCAACTTTTCCTCCTATACCTGTTTTCCCATTAATATTACAGCATAAAGATGATCCATAACATACTTAAATTCTTTCCTTTAAATATCAGGATGACTCAGCCACCCTGTCCTGTAAATAATAAGGTTTCAACATTTACAGATTACTCCTGTCAACTAAAAAGTGGTTAAAGTGAAAATTACCCAGTCCTGGCAGACATTCATGTGACCTAAGGTTTGGGTTTTTTTTTTTAGAATTTATAACCTTGACAGTTAATTTTGCAGGCCTCTTTTAAAAGCCTGTCATTTAGCACAAATTGACATTTAAGCAGCTTTTTACAGCTCTAGTATAAAAATGTTAAGACAGCTTGGGCTTTTTCCTATTAACATCACCTATTATTTATTATCATACTCAGGGAAATGAATCATCAATTTCCCCCTTTCAACATTTTCTTAGGAATTGGAGATAGTGGAGAAGATAAAACAGCCTCAGTCAATTTTATTTCCTTCTTTAAAAAAGAAAAACATAAATAAACTACTTAGATTAACATTAAAAATCTTTCATGCAACAAAATACACCACAAAATGAAGACACATTACAGCAGAGTTGCAATGAACTTAACAACAAAGGATTCATCTCCAGAATATATACATTGTATTAATGTTATAATGTATTAATATGCTGACATATTAATACAATATATTAATATGTAGAACAACTACAAATTATTAAGAAAAAGTTAACACAATGGGAAAACAGGGATATAAACTAGTGATTTCCTAAAGAAACTTTTTCTTTTTGGTACTGGGGATTGAACTCAGAGGCACTCAACCACTGAGCCACGTCCCCAGCCTTATTTTGTATTTTATTTATAGACAGGGTCTCACTGAGTTGCTTAGTGCCTCACTTTTACTGAGGCTGACTTTGAACTCAAGATTTTCCTGTCTCAACCTCCTGAGCCACTGGGATTACAGGCATGTGCCACTGTGCCTGGCTCCTAAAGAAACTTTGAATGGGCATAGAAAAAGATTCAACTTTACCAGTAATAAGAAAAATTCAGACTTACACAACAAAATGCCATTTCATGCTCATGAGACTGGTAAAAATGTAAAGGTCTGAGAGAGGAAGATGGTAGAATGCAGTGAGGAGAGAGATGAACTCAAGGAAGCTCTGGGGACCTAAGCAAAGAATCCAGGAGGAAAAGCAGACCAGGGGCAGAGTATTTTAGAGAAATCTGGCCTGTGGAGATTCTTGGTCCCTGACAGAGGGCTGCTGTTCTTCCTGTCCTCTGAGGAGTTTTAGCAGAGCCAAACAGATGCCCAAATCTTCCTGGCCTAAAATATGGGAGAATGACAGCCCTTTGGTAGCACATTTTGTTGTGTTTTGTTTTGTTTATGGTTTTATTAATTTTATTTTTTCTACCTAAAGAGCATAGAGTTTTGTTAGTCAGAAGGGATACACATTTACTATACAGGGCTGAGGAGGAACCTTATAACATCAATGCAGAACTTAATTCCTTTAGAAAGAAGAATATGGCCTGCATTGACAACAGTGGGGAAGTAGAAAGGAACTCAGTACGTACAGTTAGTTACTGTATTCACACCAAAACATCCTCATTGCTGGCCCTGGTCTTCCACTGCATGATCAGGTCCAGGTTCGGTCACTTCCCCAACAATGTCATCATTGTAAGGAGAATGCGTCTCCCCAGATCCAAAACTGCTTCAGTGAAAAATACATCCACAAAGTTTGGATAAGGCCCAAACACTATTTGTGCAGTGTCTCAAGCCCCAAAAGATGAGTCAATTTTTGAAGGAAACCACTTTGAACTTGTATTGAATTCAGCTGTTTCAGTTTAGTAAGTCATGATAGTTAAAAACAAGGACCTTAGAAAGGTTTTGGGTGGTATCTATCTCTAATCAAGAAGCAATTCAGCAGGCAGAGAAATAACATCTGGGAGCTGCCCAGCTACAGAAACAATGAGATGCTGAATGGTGCTTAAAGACCTATTTGTGATATTTAAAGAACACACTGAATTTATCTATTGAAAAACAGATGTGAGGGTAAAATAAAGGCATTTCAAGACTTTTAAAATAATTTTTCTAAGTCTTGGGTTAAAATAGAAATCATATCTGAAATTACTGATAAAATCAGAGTGCTACATTTCTCAGCTATGGTATGTGGCCTAAAGTAATAATCAGCAAAAATGTACAGTCTTAAATACTTTTATTACAAAATAAGACAAAATAAATGCAGTAAGCTTTCAACTCATGATGATAAAAAGGAACAAAACAAAAAAATTACGAAGAAAGGAATCAAAGAAAATAAAAATAAGTGAAATAGAAAATAACCCTTCTAAAGCCTCCTAAGGAAGATGAAGTTAGTGCTTTCAAAGCCTAGTCAACTAGGGGAGGAGCTCAGTGTTAAAGCACTTGCCAAGCATGCTTAGGCCCTGGCTGGGTTCAATTCAAAGCATTGAAGGAAGGAAGGAAGGAAGGAAGGAAGGAAGGAAGGAAGGAAGGAAGGAATAAGCTAAAGAACCACAGAAGCCTCTGGCAATTCTGATGACAGAGTAAGAGGATGACAGAAGTAAGGATTTAAACAGAGCAAAATATGAAAATAATACTTAAGAAATCATAGAATAATTCTATCCAAACTTTTACCAATAAATTAAAATTTTCAGAGAAAAATTATTAGGGATACATACATTATAAAACTAATATCAGAGATACAAAACTAGATAGAAAAACTGCCATAGACAAAAAAACTGAAAAATACAATTAAAAAAAAATCTACCCTACAAAAAGGGATCAGTTCCAGACTATTATATGAGTGAGTTCTACAAACCTTTTAAATCAGATTTTTTAAACAACGTTTTATTTATATGGTTTCAGGGGATAGAATAGATATGAAGATTCCTTACTTACTCTATAAGACTGCACAACACACACAAAAAGACTGCCCCAAATAGGCTTTCCCTAAATCCCACATAGGATTATAAAAACAAAAGTCTTTTTGAGAAATTATGAATCAAAATTAACATCATATTACTAGAATATGCAAGAATGATATAGCATGACCAAATAGGACTTTGTATAAGAATGAGATACAGTTAAATGATTAAACAATGTGAAATATATTCATTTAATTCTTTGAGTAAATTGAAAAACAGAAAATCTGTTTTTGTGTGATTCACACAATAGGTATTAAAAAGGGAGTGGATAAAATCCCAAACATGATCCTAAAGTAAACTCAGTAATCTAAGAATAGCATGGGAATAGGATGCCCTTTAGGAAATTAATTTGGGCTTTGTTTCTCTTCCTTTAGATTTACTAGTGAGGAATAAGACAGTTTTCTCTCTTCCAAAAGGTAAGCCAGTCCCTGGCCTCAGTTTTCTACATCATAGACATATGAAATGCATAGAATATGCATTTCCAGGTTGGTAAGAGGAGGGTAGCATATGTTCTGTTGCCCCAGACACAATCAGGCCCAATGATTACAGGTCTGATTATATGAGGGCATTTAAGTTGGACTGTCTAAAAGGCAGGGGAGAGCTTTCATTTGGTGGAATTTGAAATGGTTGAACAGCCAGACTCAGAACTCAAATGAGGAAAACACCCCAGTTTTTAAAGAGCTGGTGACTTAGAGGATTGGGGATGACCTGAGCTACTGGGATGATGCTCTGGCTCCGAGGTGACAGAGATCCTGTCCATAGATGTGAAGGGCTTGTGGAAGATGAGCTCTCAGTCCTATAACCCCACACACCCATTAAGGGCTCTGTGAACTCTGCAGCACATTGGGCAGGTTAATGTGAGTTGTGCATGTGTATCCTTTGTGTATATAATGTGTATAATTTGCGTATGCATGTGTGTTTTTTGTTACACATATACTCTCCTGTGAAATTCCCAATTTTGTTTACTGATTATCACAAAGATTTTATAATGCAAGTGAAACATTTTAAAATTATGAGAAGTAACAAGAAAGTTCTGTCAGATGGACCAATAAAAGATCAGCATATGAAAGTGACCTGCTTTCCTACATGCCAATATTAACCAATCAGCAATGTAATTGCAAAAATATCTCATTCACACTGGCAACAAAACTTACAAAACACCTTGGAATAAACATCCTAAGAAATGTATGAAGTCATATTAAAACAAGGTGATATGCTTTTTATCAATCAGATTAGCAAAAATTTCAATTAGCAATATACACAGTTGATGGAAGTAAAAATTAGTATTGTCTTTTGGAATGTTCATTTGGTATCTGTTAAAAGTTTAAATCCACCTGTTATTTAATTGAAAGTTTTTACTTCTAGGCATCAGTTTTATAGAAATTCCTTTAATGAATCAAAATTTTTGATAGTGAAAATTGCAGACAACCTAAATGCTTTCATAGTGAAAAAGTATTAAATAATTGGGGCACAGTCATTCTATTAAATAAGAAGTGATTATATATGTGTGTGTGTATAAATTCAAAATACATATCATATATGTGTATATATATACATATATATACATAAATTTATTCACATTATCCTGGAAGTAGACTATATTTCTGTGACAGTGCCAGATCAAATATTACTTACAGGTACCATAATGGTTTCTTTGTGTCTCAGTTCTTCCCTGTCCTGGGATGACACGAGAGCAAGATAAATGTCACACTACATACACTAGGGTCTAACTCTAGATGAAGAACTCTATAAATATAAATCTAGGAGTTATATAGGAGAGGAACAGCTGGTGTTCTGCTCTGTCCTGAGGGAGGGAGAGAAAGCTTTGCTTGTTGACACAAATAAATTCTCCTTGGAAACAGAGGGGAAGAATCCTAAGTTCTTATCCTTAAGAATAAAAATTACTGTTTATAAGATAAGTGTCTCTAGTTTACTGCCCTTAGAATGTCCCCATAGCTGGGGAAGGTAAGTTTATTATCTTTGGATAGGAGCAGATGGCTCTTAGTCTCATATCTTTGGATGTGAGGAACAAACAGATCTGGGGAATTAGAGATTTCTATAGCATGTTAGTATTATTTGCTGAGGAAGCCAAACTATGCAGAATATGGAAATAATCTCCTGACAAGCAGATGAATAAAACAGATTTATGATATTGGCATCTGGAGTCATCAAAATATAAAAGATTAGATGAAGACTCAAATAATAGAACAACATACTATATATGATCTTATACATATGAAATTGGTATGAAGAAACTAACTTGGCTATCTTTCAGGAAAGGGAATGAATGTAGTAGTAAAGTTAAAAAAATGACTTTCATTTTAAACATATATATTTGTTAATAAATTTGGGGGTTCTAAATGAACACTTAAATAGTGTGATATCTAAAATTTCTTCTTTTCTGTATTTTCCAGATTTACTACAATAAATATATAGTAGTTTTATAATATGTAAACCTTTAAGTCATTTATTCATCAAATTTTCTTTATACTTCGATACCCATGAGAAATTATCTGTTATTATTTTATATGCAATTATATTTACTATGTAATTATATTTATCATTTATTCTGATTCTATAAGGGAAATGGCACACCTAGTTTTCATAATGATCAAGCAAATAGTCTTTGTTTTATTAGAACTCAAGGAAACAGAGGATGCTTCTTGCCCCAAACACATGTTCACCAACCACTGGGTCATGTGACTAAAAATTCTATCATTGAAGGATTCATTTTTCTCCTGAAGCTCAGCTGAGTATATGCACTTAAATGTAGAATCCATCCCCATCCTGCTCCCTCCACCAAGAGAGTAACTCCTAACCAGGCTAATTCAAATATGAATCCATTAATCAGAGCCTTTGCCTCTCAAATGAGAGGTCCAGGAATCAGTGTACAGTAAGATCCTGGTGTGTTGGGGAGGATAAGACTGAAGATATGGGAGGTGGGGACATTAGTCACTGGAAATAAATTGCAATTTCTTCACCCATAAGACCTCAGATTCTTCAGAGTCTAATTCTGTCCTAACTTTAGGTAAGTCCTCTCTACACTCCCAAACCTTAAATTCCCAGCTGTCAAAAGTCTCTCAGGTTTAGGTTTTTAAAAATACTTGATAGTCTTGGAGTATTAAGTATGTGAAGAGGGGGAAATTCCTAAGTTCACATCAGTGTGTGGGAGACCAGCATTATGGCTAATTTCACTCAGGACTCCTATTATTAGTACCAATCTAAAGATCATCTCATGTCCTGGGCAAAATCAGGTAAGTCATTTCATCTAGCATCCAAACATTTTCTCTTGGAGACAGCTTATTTTGCCATAGTGAATAAAATGACTGATTACATTATGGCCACATATTAATGAATGTTCAAAGCCTTGAATTATTTTTCTGGAGACTGAAATGTGAGGAGCAGGCAAGTGATATTTTCAGTTACCTTCACTACGCACATTATTTATTTTAGATTTTTTTGGTTTTTTTTGCTTTTTATGAAATTTTCTGATAAGATGAAGAGCAAGAATTCTTTATATTTTCTTACAGAACCAAGTTAAGTGGTTAATTAATAACTTGGACAAGGTCTTTAAACCACTTCCCCACTACCTAATGAAGAATAAGATCTCTCAAGATTTTCTTTCTATTCCTGGCAGCAGAGTCCTGAAGAGATAAACAAGCAGTGTTGCTAAAGTAAATCACTCTGGAAGAGATAAACTGCCTGACCTTTTGGGGGGCCATTTACACTTGTATAACACTGAGCCCCAGGAGATTGGAGCTCTTAAGGGAGGTTGTTGTGTGCATACAATCTTTAAGTCTTTAATCTTGCCACTCCTTAAGAAAGGAAAAAGACACAAAGAGGTATGAACTTACTTTCCTGGGCCTATGTACCACCAGGGAAAGATCAAAGAGAGCCCAGTCTTTCCACTTCCTAGCTCTAACCATTCCTCTCTCTTGTCTTTTCCCGTCACAAGCAATTTTCTTGGTGGCAACATACACACAAATTCTGCTCCTCAGAAAAACACACTACTGTGTACCTGTTGGATGGCATAAAACCTTAGGCATCTTCTGCAGTCCTCTTTCCTTCCCTGCACACCAGCTGCCCTCTCATCAATTAGATCAGCCGAGTCCTACCTCCAATATATACATGTCAAACCCAACTGATTCTCACTGCCTCCACAGACACCCTCTTTTTTTGCAACATCTCTCACCTGACCCTGGCAGGAGTCTCCTACCTGGCCCCTACTTCTTCTATGTCCCTGTGTCCCACTCATTACATGACAGTCTAAGTCATCTTCTAAAATCTAAATCAGATTTTATGTCTACCCTGATCAAACCTGCTAGCAACTCTGAATACAAAAAGAACACATTTGAAATATTTACTATGGTCTGTAAGGCCCCGAGTATCTCTTCATCCTTATTGTGGTCTTCTTGTCTGCTTAATTTGGGCTCTCCTACTCCACTAGGCCCTCGATCACACTTGGCTTACCACATTCCTGGAGCCCTTTCCTTGACTGCCCTTCCCCTGATCCTTTGCACAGAAGGCACCTTCATATCATTCAGGTCTCAGCTTACAAGCTGCCTCCTCAGTGAAGAATTTTCTGAAGAGCCCCTACCCCATGTACTATTACTGCCTTCATTTAAGCACAGTATGCATATCATTATTGTTTCATTTTTCTTGGGATCATTTATCACACACAAAATTGTTATTTATTAAGTATATCACAACAATCAATAGGCAATTAACTTAAGTGTTAACCAATGGATGAAGGGAAAAAGAAAATGCAGAGCATTTATACAATGGAATGCTACAATTATAAAAAGAGAAAAATCCTGCCATTTCCAACAACATGAAGGAACCTGAAAAACAGATGTTAAGTGAAATAAGTCAGCCACAGAAAGGCATATTGTATGATCTCATTTACACATGGAATTTTAAAAGTTGAAATCACACAAGCAGAGAATAAGAATGGTGGTTCCAGGGTGTGTTGGTCAGCTTTTCATTGCTTTGACCAAAATAACTAATAAGAACAACTTAGAGGAGAAAAAATTTATTTTGGCTCATGTTTTCAGAAGTTCATTCTGGGGTCAGCTGATTCCATTGCTCATGGCCCATGGTGAGGCGAATATTATGGATGAAGGGTGTGACTTGAAGAGCATTGCTCCATTCATGGTAGCCAGGAGGCAGAGAAAGAAAAGAGAAGGGGTCACAGGAAATATAAATCCTTCCAAGGCATGCCTCCAGTGATCTACCTCCTCTAGCCACACCCCACCTGCCTACATTACTACCTAGTTAGTCCATTCAAACTAGGATGAACTGATTAAGTTACAGGGAAAGACCTTCAAGACATGTTTCCTATTGTCTCTATTTAAAACACTTAGTTTCTCTTTAGTAGTGCTAACCTCTTCAACAATCCCATTTTCCTTGGCCTCAACCTTACATGTACTTCTCTGATCATATTTCAAATTTCTAAAATCCTTCTGCTCTGCTATCTGCTCCAGATTCTCACAATAAACCTGAATAAAAGTCAATAGTAGTCTCCATGCCACTGCCTGAATGCTGTGTTGTCTTGAAATATCCTCCACCAAATTAATTCCAGTCCCTTTAAATTTGGTCTCAAACAAAAGTCTCTGCACATGGACAAAATATAGACAAGTTCTTTGCCAGAATATAACATGAATGGATTCTAGTTCAATTTCCAATCTTGTCCTCATTTTCCTCTGAAACCTCATGAGCACAATCCTTACCATCTGCAGTCCTATTGGTATTCTGGTCTTCTGAGCTCTTATCAGAATCACCCATTAAGCTCTGCTTACAACATTGAAAGATTAATCCAAACTGCATCTCCAAATTTTTCCAAGTTCCTCCTGCAAACCAGTTCCAATGATTCTTAACCACATGGCCAGGTTAGTCACAGCAATGACCAATCTCCTGGTACCAATTTCTGTGTTAGTCAATGTTGCATTGCTGTGACCAAAAACCTGATAAGAAAACTTAGAGGAGAAAATGTTTATTTTGGTTCACAGTTGCAGAGCTTCAGTCCATGGTTGGCTAACTCCATTGCTTTGGGCCCAAGATGAGGCAGAACCTTATGGTGAAAGGACATGGCATAGGAAAGCTGGTCAGTCCATGACAATCAGGAAAAAGAGAATTTGAAGACCAGGGACAAAATACAAACCCTAACAGGATGCCTTGAATGGCAGTTAATTTATGTTTATTTCAATGATTACTCTCACTAGAATATTTAGATTTTTCTAAATAACCATAGTTTACAAGGGATTTTCCAAATAGCCTCTGCTTACTTCTTTGTTGCTCTCTTTGGGCTTGTCAACATACATCAGTCCTGAGCCTAACAAGGAGTCCCAAGTATCTGGAACATCTATAAGTAATAGCAGTATCTCCATTCCTAAAAAGAAACTAAATCAAAACACAAACCAACCTTCAGTCAGAGATGCAAGAAAAGGTTAATGGTTCCAAATTCTCCAAACTTCCTTTCCATATCCACTGATGGTGATACCAGTCACAGAAAGTAAATGATATACTGGATCCCAAGTGTGTGCACAGTATACAGACAGTTCAGGACAGTCCATTCTGATGGAACTCTATGTGGATAATTCTTGGGCCTCTGAAGGATGTATAAATACTCATAACCAACGATCGCCTAGGTTCATTTAGTTTCTCTAGCTGCTGATTTGACAAAGGAGGAAAGAGAAAGTGACATCTTACAACTCTAACTTTAGTAACTTTTTTGATAAATATTCCTAGGCAAAAACCTATACAATAATTTTTAAATGTTTTCTCTTGACCATGTTGCCTTGGAGGCTAAAGCTATGCTGCTCTGTCTTTCTAGTTCAAAGTCATTTGTATTTCATCAATTATTAGGCACCTATTTCATTTTACAATGTCTTGAGGCTCCCTCTTAATTATTTAAATACTGAGGAATATAAACTATATAAGCTTGTGTGAACTTCCAGCTTAAAAGTTAAGCCTCATAAAATTTTTCTTAGACAGGCAGGTTTAAGAATCATACCGTAAAGGTGCCAGAAATGTGTAAGGAGAATAAGAATGCTTAAAGGAAAAAATAAAAGGTAGTTCCATTATAGGAACCCATTAAATTTGTTTGAGAATACAATCTAGGTATTAGAAGTCATCCTTCTTTCTGCCTTTCATTCACAAGTCTGTCCTCCTAAAACTCATTCCTTCTAGACCATGCAGGGTTAAACTGTGAGTCTGCCTTCTGAGTGACCAAAGTGTTAAAGGAGGTTTTGGTGGAAAAAGAGGACAACCTCAGAACCTGTCTGTGACTGGTTGATGCTCCACTGTAGTTCTGTAGGCTGCTTCAGGGCTGATCTCTGAATTCTGGATCATATGCAAAATCTACAGCCTGTGTGAGTAGTTGTTAATCTAAACAATCCTTATGTGATCTAGAATTAAATAAATATAGAAAAGTGGTTTTGTATGTATATTTTTTCCAGGAAGGAAGATGAGAAAGACTATTAGAAGTTTAGAACTAACTGATCTCTATTATCTGTGCTCTCCCTTTTCCTCAATTCATTTGTTTAGACTCATCCTTTTGCTTCAAACTCAGGCCTCAGGGTGCACCCAGATTTAGATGCAGAACCTCACTCTGACCAGTTTGGCCAACTCATCTCATTCCAGCCTTTTCCTACTCTTACCCATTGTCCCCAGAGTACTTTCTTTGTCTCATTTCCCTCCTTTGTTTTCCTTCTTTGCACACTTTGCTGAAGCTTTTGCTCCTGTCCCAATGTCAATATGTAAATCTGTGTTTCAATAAGATGTGCTGAACTTTGACCCAGGTCCCATGATCCTACTCACTGTAAAACTATTTTCCCTCACTGATTTTAAAATAAATTATTCTAAATGGATCTCATTTATTTGGCACTCTATGCTATTGAAGGTTCTATTGAATTGGTTAGGAGAAGAACTTCTTTTTGTTAAGGGTTTGTAATTTTAAATATATACAGTCCAATCAGGAAAATAAATTTTTATCTGCTATCATGGTTTGTAAATAAATTCTTGAAATGGGGAAACAGACTTGGGAATGAATGACCCCTCAAACTTAACAGGAAACTCCTGGTAAAGTCCTAGATTTCAACATTGGAATGAGCAGTTTGGACAACCTGAAAGTCCTGTCTACAGAAATGAGCTATTTTGTTCAAAATTCCAGAGTACATTTATCTTTATATTCAATAAAAGTTCATACATCCTTATACTCTGATTTCTGGCCTATGCATAATACACAGGTAATATTATACATTGCTACAACTAGCATTTATTCCAATGATAGGAACCATATTATCTGACAATTAAAATTAAATGATATATGTATATGCAAGTTGCAATAATTCTTTTACCATTTTAAATAATGTCCCTTTCTGTTCTAGGCAGAATTGTAAGATGGATCATCAAGTTTCCTGTCCCTGATTATTCAATCAAACATTATCTAGGGACCTAATCCAACAGGAATTTTGAAGATCTAAAGTCCTGAAGTAATTGACCTCAAGATCTAGAAAAATATAAGTGGGCCTGACCTAATCACATCAGCCCTTTATAAGTAGCATTTTTTCTGACTGTAGGGGAAGAAGTAAGAGATATGAAATAAGAAAATAACTCCATGCTCCTTGGCTGTGCTTTGAGGTTGGAAAGGAGCACATTCAAGGACCAAAGGCAACCTCTAAGAGTTGAGAGAGACTCCCTGCCAACAGACCTCAGTGCCACAGCTACAAGGAACTGGGTTTCACCAACAACCTGATTGAGCTCCCCAAGACCAGTACTTTGATTTCCCCCTTGTGAGACCCTGAGAGAGAATCTAGTCATGCCATGCAAGACTTCTGACCTACAGAACTCATGGTTAATACATTAGTATTGTTAAGTCACGGTGTGGAAATTTGTTACACAGTAACGGATAACTAATGCACCATCCTCCTGGGACTTTATGTGTCATGCTTCTTTTGTGTCCAATATTTTCATGCAGTTTTGTACAAAGTGACTCACAAGGGAAAACAGCAAGTCCACTCAGTGACCATCAGGAGAAGTACATTGACTATTCTAAAGATCATTTGTTGAGTTCCAAAAATCTGTTATAGGAAAATGACTCACTTGGTTTTATTAACAAGCCTCAATAGAATAATCTGTACAACTACCTAACCAAAATGACTAACAATCACTGTTGAGACTGGGATGCATGTTAGAAGTTTTAGTAGAGATCTCTGATGAAATTTAATGCTTAATTTTACAGTAAGCAATTTTCCAATGAAAGGAAGTAATTTTGAAAAAAAAGGGGACAGACCCATATTAGACGATTTCAAGGGAACACACAAATAAATTCACACCTTCTATCCCTGAGCACATCACAACAATGCTTGACTATGCTTACTTTTCTCCAACTTTCTGCCTCCCTTTTAACAGAATAAGTATAACTGGAGGATGTAGAAATTGGTGGTCCATTGGGAACACAGAAAAAGTATATTAATGAGGATTCCCCTAGGAAAGCAGTACACAGTTGCCTCCCCTTATAGTCTGGAAATAGCTCAGCATGATTCTTCGATTAAAAATTAACCAAGTGAATAAGACCCTGCAATATAAAACAGTGGAAGAAAATTAAACATCTCCCCAGGGGAAAGCCTACAAGTCATAAAAAATTAAAACATAAAATTGTGAATATTTACAAACATCATTTCCAAACTCAAGGTTGTTGATGACTCATTCCTTAGGGAGCCAAAGAACTGTACAAGAGTGGAGCAGAGCTTCTCTTCCCCAGAGTGCACCAGAATCATCGCAGGAAGGTAGAGGGGGCTGATGATAAAATATCTCCCAGAACTCAGCCCTGGAGGTGCTGACTCAGAAGGACTGGGGTCTGAAAGTCTGGCTTGATCATTATGACAAATTACTGGAAGGGGTTCTGATGGCATCTAGTCCATCAGATCTATGAGGTGGTAAACAGCTTCCTCATAATTGTCTAGCAAGTCAGGTTGTTCTCACCATGCAGCATGCCTACTTATAACTGAACTTGTATTTCTGAATTATTCAGACACTTTCCAGTTTTCTTATCCAGTTGCAAATTAAACCTTCCTAAGAAGAACTAACTTTAGGATAAACATTGGTGAATAAAACTTTTCTCATTGTCAATTCCTTTACTCATTTATTAATTGAATATAATTTATTTATTAATTTATTAATTCAACAGATTATAAGAGGCTATTATGTGCCAGTCACTGGACAAGGTCCTGGGGATTCAAATGAAAAAGAAGAAATAGCCTTTGCTCTCATGGTGTTTACTGCCTAGTGTCATTAGTAAGCAGATAAAATACAATATGCTAAGTGGCAATTTGGAAAAATACAAGGAGCAGAAAGAGTGTTCTAGGCAGGGATTACAGATCATACAAAACCTAGAGTTAAGAAGAAAACTTACTATGGTGGAGAGAAAGTTTCTGTCTACAGGTATATACCTGTCTGTATCATGTGCGTGTTGGGTGTTGTGGAGAATAGTGAAAGATGAGATCAGAGAGGTAAGCAGAAGCCAAATTATGCCTCCCTTAAAGGCAATCTCATTTTAGCAAAGTGTGTGGTAAACCTGCCCAGAGCCATCCTCCAAAGGGATCTGTTCACATCAAGACAAAGAAGCCGGACATTGCTACAAGGTGTGTTTTAAAGACGTAAGGTCTTCTATCAGCTTACCATATCCTGACAGCACTTCCTGTGTAAATTCATAAAGGTGTAGACTTTTCTCCCTTTTCCCATATAACATGAAGAAGCCCATTTGTCTGACAGTTTTCAGGAGGGATTGGTTCAGCAGAGAGTGATCCATAAAGATAGCTATGTGTGATGCCAGTATCATCAGGCTTCCAACTCACAATATTCATAGACCTCAGAAGCCATTAGTCAACTGCACACCCTCAGCAATAATTCCTTTATGTTTTTACATATTCTTTTGGTAGGCAGCATCAGATAGAACCTCATTCTATTCTTCTTCCCATTGAGTGCCTTGACCCAGATTTGGCAAGTGCATTCAATTCAAGATAAAGATATTCTGGAGTGGATTGAAGAACTCAGTTGTAGTTCTAGAAATAAGTAACTTGGTGTGGGGAAAAGAGGCAGAGGCGATACATAAAACATGAAATGGAAAAACACTGATGAAACACTGATTTGCCAATAAGGAAGTAACTGGTAGCATTCTAGGGCAAGGTGATGCCAATATAAGGACCAATAAAAGTTAATTCACCTCAAGTGAACTGAGGTTGTCAACAGAGCTCAATCGTAGCCTGTGAGCTGGATATACAGTCACATGCTGCATAATGACATTTCAATCAACAACAGACTGCATACATTCTTGCCTATTAATATCATAGACACCTTAGTTTGTGGAATTACATTCTATAGTTTTCATGCAGTGATGAAATTGCCTAATGACAAATTTCTCAAATGTACACCCATTGTTAAATGACATCACTGTACTTCATTTGCTCTTCCAGAGAAACTTTATTCTCCACACCTCTCTTCCCTGCTCTGCATGGAGACTGACTTGTAAAAATTGCATCTTGCACAGTGTTGTTCTGTGGATTCCAGTTGAGTTTAGCAATGGGAGGTACTAGCAGCAGATTAAAATGACACAGATGAGAGTAAGACTGGAATATCTGTTTCTTTGTCCATAGTTTAATTCTTTGCTTCTACCAAAGACCACAATTCCTGGCAGGCTGATCCTCCTGTAAATTCTTTCTCACTCTCTCTCACTCTCTCTCTCTTTTGCTTCTTTCTCTTGAAGCTTCAGATGTAAAGGGTAATGACTCCCTACATTTGCTAGCTCTATAGAGCTTCATCATTCCTTGCTAACTCACTTTGACCTTGCCTTCCCTGCCTGCATCTTTGTAAATGGTACTTTTATTAAACTCTCCTCCATTACTTGATTTAAGTGAGCCATTTATTTCCTGTCTGGATCCTGACTGCTGCAGCCTGACACAGACTATAAGCTTCTTACGTTAACAGTGGAGAGGTAGCCTAACTTCCAGCCACGGTTAAAACAATAACTGTTGTCATGAACAGTCACATAAAAATTAAAGTCCACATATGTTGTATCATTTCTCATCCTTTGTCCATGACTATTAAAACTCAGATCTAATCTATTCTACTGGAATCATAATTATACATATGTAAATGTGAACATTTACTACCAAATCCAAGTTTAAATTAAATTCTTAAAAATTGGAGGCTCAAATTTTAAAAGTTTTGAAGTTCAATGACTCAAGTCTCTACTTGGCTCTCTTTACTTCATGTGGGTTCCAGACTCTTCAATTTACCCCCCATCAATCACACATATTAAAGACCTATCTCCTTTCAGGAGAGAAACCATCATTATTGGATTATATTTCAGATTTAAAAGAGTAAAATCTATGACCTGTAGATATAAAAGCATCAGGTATAACCTCAGCTTCCCAAGAAGGCTTGACCCAAATTTAGCAAGCTTATCTCATTCAAGATAAAGTTTTTCTAACCACATTCATCAAAATCAAAATGTAGATTTTCTGCACTGGAATGAAAATTTGAACTATTGCTCTAGAAAAATAATTTGAGGGTGGGAAAAAAGGTGGGAGAGATCATCTAATATATATAACAAAAGCGTGAGGGTAAAATAGACATTTGATTTATCACTAAGGAAGTAGTGACACTCAAGGGTGCAGGCTCAGTAGCAGGGTAGTTCTGTATCAAACTATCATAATGAGTGGGCAGAAGAGGAATGAAAATCATGATTACAGTCCTCACACACAAAATAAATGGTTAAAAAGAGGGAAAACAGTTATTGAGGTGATAGATGGATCTATACGATACTACAGACAAATGATCGGCCGACTTCTTAATTGATTGGATCATTATAAAAGATGGTCTTAGATATCTTCATGCTCATGATTACTTTTAATCAGAAGTTTTTTGTGAAAAGGAAAGAACCCTATTTTATGCTACTCTGTATCCTACCAGCTAATGGGCCCTTGGACCTTTTCTCTTTATGCAATTACTAATTTAGTCAATAGAGAGGGTTGAAGACCAAAAGAAGGTTTTTGTTATGTGAGAAAGAGCTTCAGAGCTGATGCAGCCAATGGAGGAGATGAATTGATCATGTTAAAAGAAAAACCTTAAGTGAGAAACTGAGAGAAAGTTCCCAGAGGCAGTGGTCACAGATGGTGCAAGAGCCCTCAAGCACTGTCTGTCACTGTTGGAAGGAGTTGTTTCCATGCTTCCCTGTCTTCGTGCACATCAATCTTCCCTCCCCTTCTGCCTCACAGAACCTTCTTTCTATCTCTCCTTTCCATTTCCACTCTCCTACCTACTCATAAAAAATATAGAAGTAAAATATAAGTAATGTTAACTTTTGAAAAGTAGGTGATTGAAGGTTTTATGTTTATTACCTTTTATTTATGTAGTTCTAGAAGATATATTTTCCCTTGAAAAGCAGCATGAACTGTGTGAAATCTAAAAAAATTGATCTGGTAGAAGTCAAGAGTAGTATGGTGGTTACCAGAGGCTGGAGAGGGTAGAAGTGAAGGAGGGATGAGCTATGTCAATCAGTGGGTACTAAGTCACACATAGTAAGTTCTGGGGTGCTACTGGACAGTAGGGTGACCATAGGGAATAATAATGCTCCATTTCCAAAAAGCTAGAAGGAAATATTTTGAACATCTTGTCACAAAGAAATAATAAATGAGGAGATAGATATGCTTATCCTGGTTGGAACATTGCACAATGTATGTAATTATCAAAACAGAACATGGTACCCCATAAACATACAATTTTTATGTGTCAATTAAAAATAAATTAATTCAACAAAACCCTAAAAAATCTAGTTTAAAAAATTGCCCAATTCTTAGAAAAACAATTTGATTTTTGGTGGAGAGGTAAGATACATTATGATATATTCATAATTGAAATATGGACTCAAGAGTCAAGTGGGCCAGAATCAAAATCATAAATCCACTATTTACTGGCTGAGGAACTTTGGGAAATTTACTCGTCTATGAAATGGCCCTGTTATCTTCCTCTTCAGTGTGGTTTTAAGTTAACTGGGGGAATAGTAGAGTCTTAGCCGAATACCCACTACGAAGCAAACATTCAATAAACAGTACCCATGGCCATTAATAGCTGTATCCTAAAACTCTCTGAACACTTAAACTGTGCCAAGAAAAGATACTTTTAGACATTTAGTTTTTTATGGCCCCAGTGAGTACCTGTAAACTTGGCACTGCCATTATTCTCATTTAGAATTTAAAAAGGAAGAGAAAGAAATGGAATCAAACCCAGTCTCCTGCCAATATGCAAAGTTAACTACTGATGTCAGCCAAATGTCCGCAAGATGGAGCAGTGTTAAAAACCAAAGGCTGCATGTATTGATTTGACAGTTCAAGAGCTAAATAAGCATATCAATTTTAATTTACTTCCCAAACACTAAGCTGTCACTCAAGATCATTGTTATAACAATTATCTGGCATTAAATATTGTTATGATTTCTGACATCAAAGCCATAGTAGAACACTGTTTTAGAGTGACAGTTCAGTGGAAAATTCCCAGTACTTTCCTCCTGCAATCTGGGATGGTGAGGTTTAATTAAAACAGCCAAATTACAAGCTGCCTTAGAAGATTCTATAACAAAATTGCTGGCTGGCCTTTAGTGATAATGGTTCTACAGACCATTGCTTGTTGTCACATGAGCTTCCTTGGATATAAAAGGATTGGTCATTGATTCAGTAATAGAAGCCAAGACTTTTTATTGCTATCATTTCTCCTGCTTTTACTGGCAATGAAAGTAGAAGATTTAAAGTTTTGGTTGTTCTCATAAATATGCCTAATCAGGGAATAGCAAGGAGAGGCACTGACACTTAAAGGTCACCCATTTGAAAAAAATATAAAAAGGCTAAATAATGTAAAATCTTAAGGACATCAAATTCTATTCCAAACACTAACAGAAAAATACAGTTTGGTCTGCGCACACGCAAGTTGTTTTGGAGCCCTCTGCCCCTGTCTGCCAGCTCAGTCCCAGCTGCTCATAGAATGGGAAAGAGGTGGCCAATGCTTCAGTGCCACTTGTAAGTGAGGATGCAAATGGGGCACCAGGCTTCTTGCTTTGGTGAACCATTTGTTCCTCAGATGGAGCTCTGAAATTTTAGAGCTAGACAAGTCTATCTAAGAATATGACTACTACTCTCATCCTAGATGATAGCTTGAAATCTTGCTAAGGAAACATATATTCTTTAGTACTTTCCTTTATTCCCTTTTACATACCTCTAAGTCCTTTGAGGCTTCCAGTTATGGTTTCAAAATAGGCTCAATCCTGTCTTCTCTCCTAACTAGCTCAGACTAGCTACCTAGACAACAACCAACTAATACAACTTTGCCCTTCATTTATCTGGTAACAACTCTAGTGTCTTATTATAGCTATAAAACTGCAGAAATTTGTAGAATATATAATTACATGATCATGGAATCAGGTCAGGGTATGAAAAATAAACAACTAATTAGATTTCTTTGTTTTATAAGTGGATTTAATATAAGCCTTTTGGAAATATATCTGATTTTAACAAAGACAACAAAGCATCCATTGAAGAAAGAAATGTCTCTTCAATAAACAGTACTGGGAAAACTGAATATCCATATGCAAAAAAGAAAAAGAAACTAGACTACTATCTCTGAGCACATAAAAAAAACAACCAAAAAATCAATCGAAGACTTAAATGTAAGATCTGAAACTGTGACAGATCTAAAAGGAAACTCAGGGAAATCCTTCTTGACATTGAACTGTGCAAAGATTTTTTTGAATGTGACCCCAAAAGCACACGTAACAGAAGCAAACATTGATAAATGGGATTACATCAAACTAAAAAGCTTCTGTACAACCAGAAACAGTCAAAAGAGTGAAGAGAAAACCTACAGAATGGGAGAAAATATTTGCAAACTATTTATCTATGAGGGAATAATTTATAGAATATGTAAGGAACTCAAAAAACTCAATAGCAAAAGAAAAACATCTGATTGAGAGTAGGCGAATAACCCAAATAGACGTTTCTCAAAGGAGGATATACAAATGGTCAACAAGCAAATGAAATAATGCTTTCCACCATAAGTAATCATCAGGGAAATACAAATTGCCTCCTCCAGTTAGAATTGCTATTACCAAAAAGGCAAAAATAATAAACGCTGGCAGGGGGGTTGCATAGAAAGGGAAGACTCTCATACTCTATTGGTGGGAACATGAATTAGTCTAGCCACTATGGAAACAGTATGAAGTTCTTCCAAAAACTAGAAACAGAATTACCAAATGATCTAGAATTCCACTACTGAGTATATAACCAAAGGAAATGAAATTGGTATGTTGAAGAGACATTTACATGTGTATTGCAACATTCACAATGGCCAAGACATGGAATCAACTTAGGTGTCCATCAATGGATGAATGGATAAGAACTGTATATATACCATGCAATATTATTCCACCATAAAAAGAATGAAATTCTTTTCTTTTTAGGAACATGGATGGAACCAATAAATGAAATAAATCAGGCACATAAAGACAAATACCACATGTCCTCATTTATATGTGAGAGCTAAAAAGTTGATGATGACAAAGAAGTAGAGAATAGAATAGTGGTTATCAGATCCTAGGAAGGGCATGTGGGTGGGAGGAATGTAGATGGTTAATGAGTACAGAGGTAAAGTTGGATAAGAGGAATAACTTATGTTCTATAACCCAGTAGCATAACTATGATTGATAACAATTGAATATTTCAAAATAGCTACTAGAGAGGATTTTCAGTGATCCCAACACAAAGAAATCATGCACTGAGGTAATAATATGCCAATTACCCTGATCTGATCATTTTATGTTATATTCACGTACAGAAATGTCACACTGTACCTCATAAAGATATATGGTTATTATAAGTCAAATTTATTTTAAAAGAAACAAATCTGAAATTGTATTCCTGTATTACCACTCACAAATGTCTAAGATGGCATTCTATCCTTCAAACTACCCTTTATCAGAGCCTTGTCTCTTACAAATCCTCAAAATTAATCTGTGAAAGACGAATGTATGAACAATGTATTTTCTTACTTCTTGTTTAAAAAATGTAATTATGAAAGTGAGAATTGTCATTCATGGTCAATAAAGAGACAATTTAATCTTAGGTCTTTATCTACTAAAGCCAAAATATTTATTCAACACCTAATAGAGTCATTCAACTATTCTAGCAATTTATGTGAAAAGATCTTTGACTGGCAATGGATACTAAATTACTACACAACTTTTGACCATTAATAAAAGAGCTACCCTGTTGGAGTTCAATCGCCAAACCTGATTCCTATTTCACTTTCTCCCACACTTCTAAGTACATTGCAGAAACAGCTCTGGAGGTATATTGCATGGGCTTGAACCTGTCAAGGTTTGTTCAATATGTGACCTGAATAAGTGCCTTAACCCTCTGGGCCTCAGATTCCTTATCTGTAAAATTAGAATGGATAACATAGCATTGACCCTATAGATCTCATGTGGAGATCATAGAAGCCAGAATGTGTGACACACACAACTCCCTGGTACTAATTAAGCACTTTGTCCAGCTTGTTCTGATGCTCTAGGATATGAGTGCACAAGAGCAGGACGTGGGGTCTCCTGTGTCTGTCTGTATCTCCAGTCCCAGGACCGTCCTGAGCATAGAGCACAAGTCCAATTAATATCTGCTAAATAAATAAACCAGAACTTGCAATTATAAAAAAGATTCACCAAATATTTTTTCTTCATCATTTTTCCTTTTTTCCCTCAACATTGACTAAATACTACATGAGAAATTTCCAAATGCATTTCTTTTAATGGAATACATATAAACAAGAGGGGGATGTCATGGGAATATGGATTCTACCAACATTAGGAAATTTGACAAAGTGTATATTTTCCAGCATCTATTAATTCTGTAAGAAAACTGTCTTTAGACAATTGCCTATGGCTCCAATGCAGAGCTAATACCCAAATAAGAAGAAAATTTGTATTCAAGGATTTCATTCCTAATAACTAAAACCTCAATGCTTTTCCCTTTAATTCTTCCTCAAAATAAACTTGTGGTAGATTATTTCTTTCACAAGATTTTCTGAATATAAAATTTAGTTGATGTACCAGGCTTTGCTTTTCTATTTGTTGTTTTTAATGCCTATATATAAATGAACAAATGACTGTTATGGTATTTGCTTATGTGCAATTGGGTCATAAATACATACAAGTTAGAAAACTGACTGATTCTATATAACAATTAATTTAAATATATAGCTTTAACCATGTAGTTTGGGCCACAAGAAAATGAGCTTACAACCATGGTTTCAACAAATGGTCAGTGTTTTCTATTAATCAAAAATAGGTGAGCTA
Source organism: Glaucomys volans (assembly GCA_020662805.1). NCBI lineage: Eukaryota > Metazoa > Chordata > Mammalia > Rodentia > Sciuridae > Glaucomys > Glaucomys volans. Next base: position 34,529 of record JAJEJO010051578.1, read on the forward strand.
GCTGAGCATAGTGGTACATGCATGTAATCCCAGTGGTTCAGGGGACTGAGGCAGAGGATTGCAAGTTCAAGGCCAGCCTCAGCAACTTAGCAAGGCCCTAAGCAACTTAGCAAGGTCCTACCTCAAAATAAAAAATAAAAAAGGGCTGGAGATGTGGCTCAGTGGTTAAGTTCCCCTGGGTTTAATTCCCATTATCAAAACAAAACAAATCCCCCCAAATTGGTCAACACTTTGCTCTCTATATTTTGACCCTCTATAGAAAATATTTGTTGAACACTCTCAATGAGCCAGGGGCTTTAAGATATACCCAGCCCCTGCCATTTTGGAATTTATAATCTAGTTCATATTATGAAGATATTTTCATATTTGTACTTCAATTATTATTTTGACATAGCATTACATAATTTTACTTATTTTCCATTATTCTAATAAGATAATGAAACCTTAAAAGTTCAGTTTGTTCAACCATCATTTAGTCATTTCAAGTCATTTAAAATCATAAAAAACAAAGGAAACTATTTCAGTAATTCACAAGCTTAAGTATCTATGTAAAACAGACTTATGATAGAAATCCCACCAATTTTGATACTTATGGATTTGAGAAGAAAGAAACATCTAGTAAGTGGTAAGTAAAGGTTGTAAGTTTATACTCACTGGAGGAAGGGCAAGCCTGGGGTTCACCTCCTGCAGATAATCTGTCACATTAGTGAGTGACAGGTTATTGATGCCAAGTGTGCGTCTTAGAAAACATTGAAGAGCAAATAAATAGAAAACAAAAACGATTGTGAATTATTTAATAAATAATCATTTGTCATTAATGCATTCACTAATATTATTCAAATACTATGAATATGGTTTTCCAAATGCTTGAAAATGGCTCATTGGACTAAGGGATTTCATTCAACTAAGCTATCTACTTTTCTTATTTACATAATCATATCCATATCAAACACTTTTCTTAAGGCAAAGATAAACCGGTTCCACAGGTCAGAATTATTACCAATGCCAATGAAGTCTGTTAATGAGGTGGTTGTTTGTTTTATAGGGTACTATTCAGACCACTAATGCACATACTACGTAGATCATAATACCTTTTTAAAGTTATGCAATCTAGAGTATTCACAGGGACAGCATGCTGCTGTCTGTTTACTATGTCTCTGTTTATTTACTCACTGATTTATGAAGTGAGATAAGTTACAAGACTCTCTTCATAATTATGGCAAATTACTAAGGTTCTTCTGCATAGCATTTCTTATATACTATAACAAGAGTTCAGGGAGAACTCAATTGTATAAAGATTAACATTTGTATCTAAGCATAACAAAATGCTCAGAAAATCCAGTCTAAATTTCAATTCAGAAAAAAGAAACTCACCTAATGTTTGATTGATCATGTAGAACAATTATTGGTAATCTTTTGGGGGCCAAAGATCACTTGGAGAATTTAATGAAAATTATTGATTCTCTCTTCAGAAAACCTGGACCAGTGAAGAATTTCCAGTAGGAAAAAATAGAAAAAGACAATGTTTTTTTTACTTATCCACCAGTTGTTGCACATCATCAGATGGTCTCCAATTTCCAACCTGCTCTATTTCTGAGCTCTCAATGTCCCTTTTGCAGTATATTTATTCAACAAGTTATTCCTGAACCCCAAGTTCATAATCGGTGTTGTACATAGATTCAGACCCCAGAGGCTGGCTTTGCTCCTCTTACTCGGAAGCCTCCTTAATTGTGATGTTTAAAAAGTAAGGCTTCTAAATGCCTTAACACTGGGAAAGGTGTTCTAAGACCCTATGGCCCTCTTGATTCCCATCCTGCCCCTTTAGAAATCAGAGGCTCTTTTTTAAATTATTTTTTATTTTTACAGACTGCATTTTGATTCATTGTATGCAAATGGGGTACATCTTTTCATTTCTATGCTTGTGCATGATGTAGATTCATACCATTTGTGTAATCATACATGTACATAGGGTAATGATATCTCTCATTCTACCATTTTCATACCCCACTCCCTCTCATTTCCCTCTACATAATCTAAAGTTCCTCCATTCTTCAAAAAGTAAAGTAAAATAAAATAAAATAAAATAAAATAAAATAAAATAAAATAAAATAAAATATTGGTTTCTATTAGCATGCACAATCTATGTTATAATTCTGAATGTGTGTTTTGGTATGAAGTATCAGAATAATATTCTGGGTTGATTAATACTTGCATCTATTCAGGTACCCAACAAAGGCTATAAACCTCTATTTTAGTTCTTTGTTGCCAAATAACTACATAAAAAAAATGTCTGAAAATAATCAGAAATAGATTTGGTTATGTGGTCTATGTTAATAAAAAAAGAAAGAAATCAGAGGCTCTTCCATGATCATCTTCTCCACTTCAATCAGCACATCCCTACATGTGACCCAGCACTCTTCCTCCCCTTCCAGATGTTCCTCTTGAATTCTCTATAAGTTCCCCTGTCCCTTTAGCATCTTCTTTTTGCTTAAAATGAAACTGGACTCTCTCCTAAGGAAGTTTCTTCCTCTGCAATCTTTCAAGTAGAGTTTTTTCCCCCCTTGTATCATATATATATATATATATATATACACAAATATATATATATATGGAGGTCATATATATGTATATATATATCTTATATATATATAAGAGTGGAGGTCAATTATCCTTGATGTTTTCCATTATAACCTCAATATCATTTCCCTCTTCCTTCTATAGCTCTGAAGCTCCCACCAGCCAACTATACCAGCTGTTCGACCTCAATTTTGCCATATTCTTTGTTTTTTTTTTGCTTTTGTTTTTGTTTTTTTGCAGTGCTGGGGATTGAACCCAGGGCCTTGTGTAAACAAGACGAGCACTCTACCAACTGAGCTATATCCCCAGCCCCAATTCTGCCATATTCTTATTGCACAGTTATTCTTTCTTTGACAGGATCAGATCCTTGATCTAGGTCAGCATCTTTCTCATCACCCTCACTTCTGACATCACTTTTAGTGAATACAATATTCCCATGGTACCTATCATAGACTCCATCATCTCAAATTTTTAACCAGCTCCATTCCAGGGACTGTTTCTCCCACATCATCTCAGCCAGTGATTCCCATAACCACAATGTCAGTCTATCATTATCACTTCCACAATCTCAGTTTCGAATACCCCATTTCTGGCTACCTCCTCTGTTTCTTTCAGCTATTCAATTAATTAACTTCCAGTGCTACAGTTTTACATCTTGACCTATCTATTGCTGACATACTCATCTCCTGTTTTCATTTACCTCTTTTCCCACCTCAGATGCTATGCACATCTTACTATTACTCCCTTGACACTCTCCTTCCTCTCTCCTTCAAGTGTATTATCCTAACAAAATCAGGTTGAAACTGAAGAAGTACTTCTCTTGTGTCTTGAATTACACTGGGAAAGTAATTTTAAATTCATGAACATAAATTTCAAATGGACACTCAATACTTCTCGGAATATCTACTATGTTTCTCTAATAAGCTCACTTTTCTGCTTTCTAAGACAATTATTTCATGTCTCATAGCCTCTCCAAAAACCTCCTACACTTCCTTTCTTTTGCTCTCTCAGTTAATGACCTTGAATCATACTTCCTAAGAAAAGAGACCTCATTAGATGGAAATTCTCACCTTCACATATGAAGCCTCCCTATATTGATACCTGTTTCTCCATCTTTCCTCCTGTAACAATGGAAAATTTGTTCCCCTTGCCCTCAAAGGCTAATCTTGCCATTAGGGCCAGGATCCTATTTTATCACTCCTCTGAGTTAGGAAGGGTGCCCCTCACAGATCTCAAGACTGGTGCAAATACTTCTCTAAAGTATTTAGTCAGGCTCTCATTTTGGAGCTACCTCAAGTTATAATTCATATATGCCAACCATGTGGTAATTCTGGAATCCTTGTAGTGTTTGCTTCATTTCTCCCACCTTGGAATAGGTGCCTATTTTGTATGGAAATGGACAGGCAAGATCAGTATCCCCTGTGAGCTGGGAGCTGAGTCACTAATCTTCCATCCTTAGAAGTTCATTAAAAAATTGTAGCAATCTTTAGAATAGTCTACTCTCATTTTAAAAAGTGCTATGGTCTTAATATTTGTACCCCTCCCCAAACTTCAAATATTAAAACCTAATCTCCAAGGTGATAGTATAATCTCCAAGGTGATCAGGTTTGAAGCATGAGGCTCTTATGAATGGTATCAGTGAGGTGGGCATGGTGGTGTACCCTGGTAATCCCAGCTACTCAGGAGGCTGAGGCAGGACAATCACAAGTTCAAGGTCATCTTCAACAACTTAATGAGACCCTGTCTACAAACAAACAAACAAAAAACCCAGAATGCAGAATGGGGTCAGTAGTGCCTTCATATAAGAGGTCCAAAGGATCCTGTTTGTTCCTTTTAACATGGGAGGACACAACAAGAAGGTACCATCTATGAAACAGACACTCACTAGACACCAAAGCTACATGTCTTGATTTTGGTGATCTTGGACTTCCCAGCTTCAAGAACAGTGAGAAATAAATCTCTGTTGTTTATGAGCCACCCAGTTTGTGGTGTTTTGTTATAGCAGCCTGAATGGACTAAGACAGGAAGACAATCTGCCTATGTGCTTTCTAAGTTCTTGTAACTCTTGCTAGAATCAAGAATTTTAGTTAATGAAGAAATTAGGGATTATGCGTTCAAACCCATTTTAAAGGCTCAGCAAAACAGTGACTAGGTCAAGTCACAGGTTAAATAGTAAAGAATGCAGTTTTAAGTCATGATCTCTAAGACAGAAGCTATTTCCACTGTGCTATTTGTAAATATGCCCTTCTTGGAGTAATATTATCCTAAAAATCTTACAATGCTAGCATCTGGCCAAAACAGATTTATAGATTCACCCCGTAGTTTCACATGGACTCTCGAAAGATACTCACAATAACAGAAAGCACTCACCAGTTTGCAAAAGTGATGTCATTCCAGGAGTACACCATCAATATTTTGTATATTACTTCTCTTGAATGGTCACATCTATCCTGGCCTTACTATAAAAGGATACCAATTTTCAAGGACTCTGGCTGAAGCTGTCTTTAGACCACTGGAGATACCTGAAGATAGTTGACTGGAGAGTCAGCCTGTGTCTCCTATTGGTTTTTAATGCAAACCCAGAAGTCTTTAAAAATTAATTTCATTTTAAAATTCATTAACCAGTCACCAATTAAACACATACTGTGCACCTTCCAGAATCAGGAAGTGCACTAGATACTGGATTTATGGATACAAATGTGAGATAGCTCCTGCTCTCAGAAACTCAGGATCCAGCATAGAGGCCCTCATGATAGGTTGTCTTACTGTAGTCACCTTGGAGAGCTTGCACAACTACTTTGCGAATAATAATAAAGTACTTAAGTTAGTAAAATATTTATTTAAAAAGATTTACTTTAAAACAGAATTTAGTTATCCTTATAATAATTTTGTACTCATTGCAACATACATTTACTGAGAACAAATAAAAGGGTCAAGTTTACAAATCACAAACTACAAATAATCCACATCCTATCTTGTGTTTGCTGCAGCTCATCATTTGCATAAATTCACAGGAATGTGTCAACAGGTGAAAATCATCTATCATGTGTCAAAGGAGAAAAGAGCATTGACAAGTTCTAGTCTATAGGCCAATGGGAGCAGGAGACACACAGGTAGACAATGCAGGGGAGTCTGTTAAGGGCTATAATAAGTACCTGCTGTATGCACAGGAAGTTTAGGGTATGCAGGGAAAGACTACCTAATCCAGTCTTAAGGGGAAATGGGTCATAGAAAAGTGTGGTGATAGAGAGGATGAGGATGGGGTTAGGGTCATTTCAGAGGAAAATGGGCTAAGATGTAGCTAATGGGGAATAAGGCTAATTAGGATGGGCACAACTAGGAGCTGAATGGGGACAGCTTGGGTGGAACACAGGTTAGGGATCTTGGTCTTGCCAATCTTAGAGCAAAGCAGAGACAGGGCGTGGGCTCTCAAGTTGTACAGGAGAGATCCAGCAAGGTTTAGTCTGCTACATGGGTTGCAGTCCATTTCTAGGGAAACAAATCTAGCAGAGCCAGGCAAGGGTTACACCACCACCACAAGCATGGTGGTGTGAGTCAGGGTGCATGATTTGGGTTCAACATGTGGACAGGTGATCTAGAATGAGGTTCTACCACCATCAGAACAGTCAGGACCAGAGAGCAGCAGGGCGGGATAGAAGTGTGAAACCAAGACAGGTCTGCCCGTCTCTGCTCTTGTCATTAGTTCCAGTTTGGGTTTTTAGCAGGTGAGGATTCGTAGGTATGTGCCACTCCACAGAGTCAAGTAAAAAAATGATGAAGACAGAGACAATAGCATTATCCCTGCCCCTGACAGGCTCCATCTAAGAAGGGAAAAGGAAGCAGGAAAGCAAAGATACTCTAGTGACACTATGATAGAAGCTTCTTCAAGGTACAGAAGAGAGCATAAAAGAGAAAGTGTGAAATCCAGCCTGGGGAGGTTGGGTGAAGGTTTTGAAACAGAGATGACCCATAAATAGACTTGGAGGATGAGTAGGCATTTGCCTGACAGATCTCAGAAGGAAGGGATCATTCAGAAAGGCATTCCCAGCAAGTAAGCAGCATGAGCAGGAGTCACTGCACATGGATAGCATTCTGAAAAACCATGCTCTGTGTCTTCTACTAAACCTAAGCAACCACAAATCTATATTCCATCTCTATTTCCCTATTCCCTGTACATTTTATAGGAATGGAATCATATATGATCTGACTGGCTTCTTTAATTTAGCATAATATTTTCTTTCTTTGGTACCAGGGATTGAACCCAGAGGCACTTTGCCATTGAGCCATTGAGTCCCTTTTATTTTTTATGTTGAGACAGGGCATCACTAAGTTGCTGATGTTGGCCTTGAACTTGCCATCATCCTGCCTCAGCCTCCAGAGTTGCTGGGATTACAGGCATGCACCACTGTGCCTAGCCATAACATGTTTTCAAGGCTCATCTATGTTGTAACACGTATCAGTATTTCATTATTATGCTAATATTTTGCTTTTTGTGTATACTATATTTTGTTTAACCATTTACTCATTGATGGACATTTAAATTGTTTTCAATTTTTGGCTATTATGATTAGCACTGCCATAAACATTTGTTTACAAATGTCTTATGGACACGTTTTCAGTTTTCTTGGGTACATTTCTAGTAGAACTGCAAGGTCCTATGCATTGAATCATTTGAAGAACTCACAGATCATTTTCCAAAGCAATGCACCATTTTACATCTCACCAGGTATTTTGAGGGCTCTGATTTTTTAGATCCTCACCATCTTGTTATTGTAAGACTTTTTGATTATAGTCATCCTAATGGGTGGATGGTATCATAAAGGGTTTAAGTAGAAAAGAAAAGCAAATTTTAGTTTCAGAAGAGTGACTGACATCAAGATGGGAAAAGAATTGTAAGTGGGACTAGAGCTTAAAAGTCTAATGAAGAGATTCTTGTAAAATTAACAATAATGTCTTGTATAACTGAAATTTGCTAAGGGAGTATACAGTAAATATTCTTATCTAACCACATGAGGTAAGAGGGAGAATGAATCCATGGCATGGTTCCTGTGTCTGCCATTGATGCTTAGGAAAGATAACACATGAAAGAGTCACATTTTCCCAGCTACTTGGTCTAACAACAGTGTCTTGATTTTACATTATTTTTTCAAAGAATTTTTCATCATAATCTCAACTGTCGTGGAAAAAAATTGGGTTGGGGAGAGGAGCCACTTCTTGAGGCTGTGCCAAAGGGAGCCACCACTTTCCCAGCTACCAAATTTTCCATCTGTTCTTCCCACTTCCATCCACCCCCAGAGTCATTTCTGAATACAACTAGAGGCAGTTCCATTTAAAACACATTGGCAAGGGGGAGGCAACCAATAGGCTCTAGGGTGTGGGAAGGGAGGAGAGTCTAGTAACCCTATGACTTCCGATATGGATGACAGGTGATGTTTCTTGTTCCTTGGATACATAAGGTGGGCCAGAAGAGGTCAGTTATGGAAAGAGGAAACACGTGGATTTAAGCACACTGACAATATAATGCTGAGGGACATTTGGGGAATAAGTTTGGCAGAATTTCCGAATAGAAGTCCCCATGGTACTACTTAAAATTATTAGTTTCAGATGCTTAAACTACATAGCAGCAGAAAAGCTTAGTATTTGCTAACTTAAATGTGTAGAATGTGCCTTTTCTATAGTAAGCAGAGTCTGAAATTAGAAGATTTGCCCAGGTACTTAGTCAAAAGAAAATCTGGGGAAAGCGTCTCAGCAAAAGATAATAGCTAAACATTTGCCTATTTCTCTTCTTTTCTTTGCTGGTAATATACACTGTATTTCAAAATCTAAAAATCAATCACAGAGTTCCTGATGCCTGAATTCATCTGTTCATTCAGTCTGTCATTCCACAGGGAAATACCTGTCAGGTACTGTTCAAATACTCAGGATACAACTCGCTAAGATAGGCATAGTCTCTGTCCCAGTGCCCCACGGAAGTGCCTCCAGTTTTTCTCTTTCTCAAAAGTCATTTATTTTTCTAGGAAAGGCAGTCACCTAGCATCGGGGAATTGAACTAGATAGGAAGATTTTATTTTATGCATCCAATAGTTTTAAATTATTATTTAAATGACCTTATTAAAAACACCTTTTAAATGGTTAGCAGTTCTCCTAGTGTATTAAATTTCAAGAACAGTATTGAAAAAATGGTTACAAAATTATTCATATCTCTGAAGGATATGTTTTTCATTTTATAAACCAAGAGTTGAAAATCCTAGTTTAAAATGGAAACTCAGAATAAATGTTAGATACAAGACTAAACATTCAGCATTCCTTGCCTCTGGCACAAAAACAAAAACAAAACAAAACAAAAAAACATATGGGTGAGGCAACACTGATATTTGCACAATTTTTCTGTTATTAATGGTACAATTTTAATGATAAAAATTAGTAAAACCCTAGACTAACCCATTAATGTCTGTTTAACCAAATCAAAGAGTAATAGTGCTTTGCTAAATTTTAATTGATGTGAAATTCATATACAATAAAATGCACTAGTTTGAAGTGTACAGTTTGATGAGTTTTGACAAGCATGTACAATGAAATATCTATAAACACAGTAAAGGTAGAATGGTGTTGTGCAATAGAAATTTTGCCTCAGGTTCTATATCTGCCTGGCCCAAAGGAGTAGCCATTGGTTCTTGAGAACTTGAAACGTGAATTGGAGATTATTAATTTTACTAATATTAATTAATTTAAATCTTAATTTTAGTAGCTATATTGATGAGTGGCTACTCTATCAGTGCGTGCCATTTCCTTCCTCCTAAGAAGTTCTGTTGCTAACATCTTGCAGTGTTGCTCTAGCGCCCTCTACTGTTAAAGCCCAGCATTCCACTGTCTAATAAAGAATGTTAACAGGATATATGTAGAGTCACTAATAAAAAGCTGAAACTAAAAGTGTTGATTTGGGGCTGAGAGAAAAGAGGTAACTAGACAAGTAGGTCTATACTTAATTTTGAAGAATTCAAATGCATATAATGTTTTTCTTTGCTTCCTTTTCTTTGCTTTTAATTTTTTACTATAGGAAAATCACAAATAGTTTCTCTTAGGTTTACTTTCAGAAGTTTTATAGTTTCCTACATTTAGATTTGTTATCCAGTTTGAGTTAAAATGTTTATATAGCATGAGGCAGGGATAGAAGTTACTATTTTGTCATATGCATATCAAGTATCTTTAGTATATTAAAAAGTCTTTTCTTGCTGGGTACAGTGGCACATGGCTGTAATCCCAGGGGCTCTGGAGGCAGAGGCAGGAGGATCTTGAGTTCCAAGCCAGCCTCACCAAAAGCAAGGTGTTAAGCAACTCAGTGAGACTCTCTCTCTAAATAAAATACAAAATAGGACTGGGGATGTGGCTCAGTGGTAGAGTGCCCCTGAGTTTAATCACCAGTACCAAAAAAATAAAATTCTTTCCCCACTGAATTACATTACCGTATTTGTCAAAAATCACTTGACTTTAAACATAATTCTATTTATGGACTTTGGTTTATATGTCTGTCCTTATGTCAATTGAATAGTCTTCATTTAAAATCAGTTAATGTGTATCTTCTAATTTTGTTATTTTTAAAAATTGTTTTGGTTATCTAGGTAGTTTGCACTTCAATATAAATTATAGAATCCACTTGTCAATTTACACTAAAGAAAAAGTCTACTTGGATGTTTAATCGGGACTTTATTAAATCTATAAATCAATTTGAGGTTAATGGACATTTTAATTATACTCCATCTTGTAATTCATGCATATAATATATATATCCACTCATTTAAATTTTATAAAATTTCTCTTAAAAGAGTTTTGTAGTATTCCTTAGTTACTATTCTTGGGATTAGACAAACTCAAAATTCTTCTCTCTTCTGGTTCATAGATTAAACTCTCCTCTGTATTTTATCTCTTTTTTTTAGTACTTTCCAGTTGTTTGCTTGATTATTTTCACATTGCTGGGTATCAAATCTAGAACCTTACACTTGGTAGGCAAGTGCCCTACCACTGAATCACACCCCTAGACCACCCAATATTTTAAAATAGTTTTTTTTTAATTAACAAGATATCCATTAAAAATGAAGGCTTAAGCCAGGCGTGGTGGCGCATGCCTGTAATCCCAGCACTTGGGAGGCTGAGGCAGGAGGATCATGCGTTCAAAGCCAGCCTCAGCAAGGTCAAGGCACTAAGCAACTCAGCGAGACCCTGTCTCTAAATAAAATACAAAATAGGACTGGGGATGTGGCTCAGAGGCTGAGTGCCCCCTAGTTTAAAAAAAAAAAAAAAAAAAAAAAAAAAAAATGGAGGCTTAGAGAAGGTCACTTTCCTGGTTGCTCTGTGACATGAAACTAAGACATCAGACACTCAGCTTCTCAGCAAGGTGAGAAGGGGGAACTTTACTGGGAATTAATTCTGGATATTCATAGCAGATTGGGGACTTCAGAGGTTGGCTATAACAAAATAAAGAAGAAATTCCCAGTGCTGCTGCCACTGGGGGTGGCTGCTGCCACCAGGGGTGACACTTGCCAGTGTGATCCCCCCTGCCAGTGTGATTCCCCCCTGTGCTAAAATAGTGGAGGGATACATCAGTTAAAGGACCCTGCAATTTTAGGAGGTGTGAGGCACGTCTGGATACTGAGAGATCAGAAATCAAAGACATGACCTGACTAACCTGAAAGATGTCCTGCGCAATATTCTTGTCAGGGAGGAAGCTGAGTCTTTCCTGGATGCCAGGGAAAATAGAGGAAGGAACCATATTGTGGCTCTGACATGGGGGACTGGCAGCTTGGAGAACTGAATCCTGGCAACTGCGCCTAACTCAAAATACAGGTCTGACAAAACCACTGTGTGCATAAGTGACCAGGAGAAAATCAAAGATAGAGAGGGGTTTATACAGGGGAATGCTGGTCAGGGAAACCCATCCAGCTTCCCCCATCACTCTCCAGACTGTCCATTTGAAAGATTGACTGGGAGACACTTACCCAGCTGGCAATTCCAAAGTGCAAGTGGGAGAGATTGAGTTTGGAATGTGAACCCAGGAGTCCAGAAAACATGAAGTTCATGAGTGTCTGAGAGGAACAAGGATTGGCCTCTCCACTGCATGAGTGAAACCCAGGGTGTTTTTAAAAGAAAGATAGTCTCCCAGCATGGGCAGCAACTGCACAGCCCAGGAGGGGCTCTGATTTAAAATCTTCAGATCAATCACCATTCAAGGAAGTACCTAGAGACCACCTAAGCCTAGACCCCATCCCCAGGAGTCCCACCTCTGGAATTTCCCTTCACACTCCAGCAACCCCACCAAACATACCTGAGAAGGAAAGCCAAGAATCTTTTGAACTCTGGCAGAAACAATTCTTTAACTTTTCATCACAATCCTCTTTTATTTTCTTTTTCTTTTTTTCTTCTCTGTTCAACTGTGACCTGAATGGACACTTACATATATTCATATCTGTTCATCGATTTCTCATTCTCAGCATTTTTTGAAGGCATTATTTTTCATGGATCAATATTTTGAAGACTAAGATGCTTGATTAGAACATATCAGTTTTGTTCTTGTACTTTCACTTTTATTTCAATTTTCTTATTATTTTTAAATTTTCATTTTATACATTTTTTATCTCTCACTTCTCTGTCTACCTTGGTTCTCTTTTTCTCTTCTTCTGCTAACAGCCAGTCTTTATTGATCTTTCTTTCATTCTTCCTTTATTTTTTAATTCAATTTTCTCTCCTCCTCCATTAGAACCTACATCACATGTACATCACTTCTTTTCTATATCTGTTCACCACTTAAAATTGGAAACAGTTATTATGTAAACTTACTGTTTTTACCATGGGCAATAACTGATCAAATAATTTGTGTTCATTGTAACAATTAACATTGTAGATGCCAAAGCAGGAATTATGAATGGTGTAAATTGTTTGCATTTTTTGTTGCATTTGTTGTCTCCCCCTAAACTGTGAGGTAATGGAAACTTACAGGGACACTATAAATCCATAGGGTAGAAAATATACTGCCTCAAAGCCATACTTTTAAATAGATAGATACACAATCAACACGAAAAATCAGGGGACAGAGGGGAGAATAGAAATTCTCCCTTTTAGACAAAAGGGAAGGAAGGGAAGGGAGGAGGATGGGAATAAGAAAGACAGTGGAATGAATCAGGAACAACATTTCTGTGTTCATGTATGAATACATGACCAGTGAAACTCCACATCATGTACAACCAACCACAAGAGTGGGAAGTTATACTCCATGTATGTATAATATGTCAAAATATACTCTATCATCATGTATTTCTAAAAATAACAATTTAATAAAAAATTAACAATTATAATAATCTGCCTAAAATTTGTGAAACCACTTCACCTCTCCATTATTACCAAAAACAAACTCCTCACAAATGTTAATAGTAAGCAAGTCCAAAACACAGACTAGAGTTCTACTTTTCTCTACATTCTGTCAATCTTCTCAGGGTTTTCACGGTTGAATATTGTCTAATTACATCACAGTGCTTTGCACTTTGAGGATGTCCTGGTTTCATCAGCTACAGCCTGAAATGGGAAGAACATGAACGACAATGCAAACCTAGTTTCCATCAATGTTCTTATGTTTGTGAATCACACAGATCAGAATAGACTCACACATGAGGAAAATCAAAGCAGTGGTCATTCTCTTGAAATACTAGATTTAAAAAAAAATACAGAAATATCCTTGGTGGACAGTAAGGAGAGCCCAGGTAAATATTTTGAAATATTATCCAATATATTTTATTTCCATTCCCAGTAATGCCTCTTGCCCTGCAACTTCTTTCCCTCATTTTCCCATTCAGAGAGAAGCAAGAGTGTCAGATTCATCGCCTGCCGGTTTGTGTTCCAGAAACGAAGCTGGAAAGAAGAGAGCTAACATTCAGCATTTGATGTACAAGTACTTGAATATTCCAGCAGAAAAAAAATCTCTATTATTTCAATTTATTAAAAATATTTGTAAATGCATGTACATATACAACATTCATAACATGAGAAGAGTTTACAAAGGAAAAAAAGTCTCTTGCAGTCACCATCTGCTAGGAGGTTCCTTCTGTATTTTCTTTTACAACCTTTATAGTTTTATATCTTACATTAAAATATTTGATTCATCTAAAAGGTATTTCTATGTTAAATGTGCAAGATGGATCCAATTTTGTATGTTCCTCTCCATAGCTACTCAGTTGTACCATATTCCCCCTTACCAATTTGAAATGTTGCTTTCATCATATACTGATGTTCCATTCATGATGGGGGTACTTCCGTACTCTATAACAATTTATAATCTAGTACCACTATTTTAATTATTGTAACACGATAATACAGATTGAGTTCCTTCCAAAATATATATGCCATTTATTGAGAAAGTGAGGGGAAAAGACCTAAAATTGACTGAATCAGCTAAGAAACCTTAAAAGACTGAGTTTATTCTTAGTTGACAAGATTAAATTTCTGCCAGATGAATTGAATGAGGTCTCAAAATAGAAAGTTTGAATATATTACTAAATACAAATAGGATTTATAAAATAGTTTCAAAAAGGAAATTCAAAAATTTTCACACCTGAGTTCTGTGGCTTAAAATTCGCACACACTAAATAGGCCTGGCTTGTGTGGCTGTATTTGAGAAAATAGTTTCAAAGTTGAATTGATGAACACTACCCCTACTGTCACCTTCATTTGCTGTTATTCTTTCTCTCTCAGCTGCTTCTTTAGTTGATACTGAACGTGGAAGCAGATTGAGGCAGGCGTGACTGGAATACCGCTTACCACAGCTCCATGCTTTGGATGTTTGCTCACCTGGGGGTGGATGCTAAGTACCTGGCTGCCTCCCCAGGCCTCATCATCTGTCTAAGCTAGCAGGTGCCGTGGTTCAGAATCATATGTTGAGACTTCACTATCTAGAGCAAATTTTCTCATAGGAACAGTATTATACATGGCAGTTATGCTCTGAGTTAAATCCACACTTATCTACCCTTGAGTCAAGCTAGGTGAACTGAAAGATAAATAAGAAAAAAAATAATCCAAAGCGGTAGTCTTAGAAAATGTGAGCAATGTCAAATAAAACATGAGTTAAAGGTTGTGTGTGTCCTGCCTGGGATCCTAGCATTTGGCTGTGGCACACGGAAAGAGGACACAATCGTGACTTGAGGCCTTGAGATCGTTAATGAGGACATAGGCCCCCTCTATCCCAGCCCACGTGGGCTGTTGATGGAAGAATGTGGGCTGACAGGGAGTCAGGGAGTACCCGTCCCCTGGTTGATCCAATTTAAACAGGCCCATTTTCCTGAGTTCTGGGTTTTTGTATAGAGACAGATGTGCCTATAACAATCGTGCTATTCGTATCATTTTTCAGAGCTCCAAGCTCACTAGTAAGGAACACTCAAAGGTTTGGAAGAAGAGTTTATATTCTAAAATTAAATGTTCATTTTAAAGTGACAAGATTATGGAATTAGCCATTCTGCCGGGTCATTCATTGGTAGTTTTCAAACAACACAGCAATTTCAGACAGCATAGACCTCTTTTTTTTTTTTTTTTTTCTTTTGATCTCTGTCTCTCTTTATCTCATTGCTAATTTTATGAGGTTTTTTTGTTGTTGTTTTGGGGGTTTTTTTGGTTTTGTGTGAGGAGCAAAGGAAAATTTTAACTTAGGAAAAGTTATTTTCCTAAAATGGTCTAAGATATTCTTTCTTTTCCTTTAAATAGCCTTAATAGATCATCTACTACAGAATAGGCAATACCTTTAGGAAATGGAGATGGTTATTTTGATGAAACTTTGCTGAAAATTTATTCTATGATAGACTCTCTGAAACCATAAGGCACAGTTGACAGGTTTACTTCTGGGGAAGGAACTTGGTTTTTATAGCATATCATTTTTCTTTTTTTTCACATATTACATGATTCTGGTTTTTTTCCATATTTTTGTTGGTACATTAAGCATACCATTTTCACTTTTTACTTTTGTGTTCTATGTCTGTGCATTACTTATATTAGCATATAATACAATAACACATTATTGTGTATTATTGTTTTTTAAAATCCTATGCAACTGTATTGTTTCTATACCTCATTAAAACTCATCCTGCATAGTAGCAAGTTTTAAAATTCTGCATATTCCATTTATTTATCTTAATTATTTTTAAAAGAAAGAATCCTATTATTTAACTTGATTTGCCAAGCAGCATAGATTATTATGGATACAAAAGCTCTTATAACCCCATAACCTGTTCTGAATTAACCACCATAGCTCCATGGGATTCTTAATGTGTAGCATTTGTTTCTACAAGAAAATCAGCCTGTTTGTCCATGGTTCCAGCTCCTCCAAAGCTCTCCCATGGTTCTCAAGAGTCCTACTCCCATGTTAATGCAGCATCTCAATCCCTGTTGAAAGAGATCATGAGACTATTTTTCATCTAATTCCCTTGTCCACCCACTCATCTCTGTCAGTGAGAGCTGTAACTGGTAGGAACTCAGCAAGGTGCTGAGGAAAACTAAAAGGAATTCCTGGTGAGAATAAACAACAAAAGAAGAGTGGATGAGCTATCATTTCAATTACTTAAAATGAGTCAAAATTTGTATCACATCCAGGATCTAGGAGAAAGGAAAGGTGGGTAATGGACCACACAGGGCATTTACTTCAAGGTTGCAGAAAGGAGTTTGACTCCCAGGGGTAAATGCCAAAGGATTATTTGGTTTGTGGTTAATTTCAAAAAGGTGCTCATCTGTGGCTTCAGTGTGGGGGTGCTGAAAGAGAACAAAACTGGGGACCATTTAGAAGACTGCATTAAGCAGAAAGCAGGAAAGGAAGAAGGAGATAATTCTGTTATATTGATAGAGAAATATCCACAATATGATAGTCAAACAGAACCAGTAGGAACTGAGAACTAACTAGCAGTTAAAGAGATTAAGAGCAGGTCTCTGGACTCTCTGTTATTATTAGCAATTTTGGCATGGTAAGGGTAACAGAAAAAGCAACTATTTGTAGTATTTGTAGTACTAGCTGGGGACAGTGATAGATAAGGACTCCTAGGGTTGTGGATTGCTTGACTGGTTAGGAGAGGTGATTACTTCTGGAATGGAACCACAGACAGAAAAACAGGTTTGGGTGGCAGAAGAAAAAGATGGAAACTATGCTTAGTTAGAGGGGTTTGGGAAGCATCCAGTCATTGCATATATGGTCAGGACAGATCTGTCCTCCTGTACACTCTCTGTTATCAGGTAGATAACAGAGATGAGAGGGTCCCTGAGACAAGATCATACCAGATATTGCATTGTGTTCTTGGGTCTTGTGTCTGCACGAGAGGATATCAAGCAAGACACAAGACTTAGTTAAAGTATAACAAAGCTTATTAGAAGAGAAGGAAGAAGGGTGGGGTGCAGGGCAGGAAGCACCCTCAAGGGAGAGAGTGGGTCCTCTCAGAGAAGACACTGACAACTCACTTCTTTGTGAGTTCAGTTTTATTGAAATAGGAGGGGATGTTTCTGGAGAATCCCAACCTAGTACTACCTCTTAACTTTTGACTGACAGAAATATTGTATCAGATTTTTAAATCCCTCCCGCACATGTTTGTAGGTAAAAGCAACTCTTGGTCATTTTGGTTTGTGGAAAGGTCACAAAGGCCCTCTTTCATCCCAGTTCATGCCAGATCAGGGAAACTTGTGTTTCTTTTATCAGTGAAGGAGGTTTTGGACCTGTACTCCTCAGCCCTAGGAAGGAAGAACAACCCTGGAAATAACAAGCTCATTAGTCAAGATTTGTAACATACTCTTATCTTTTTAAGCCCCAGCTGGGTCAGAATGGCCATTGGTGAGCTGCTTCAAAGAAAGACATGCTGAGAGTTAGTTAGCACATGGGCTCAGGCTACAGAATTAACCCTTTACACCCTCTGTTCTCACAAGTCATTTTGACCTGCTGCCTAAGAAGGTCAGCCAGAAGTTCATGGCTTCCATGAGGTCAAGAGAAGAGGACCCCACTGTTCAGCATCTACCATGCATCAGCTGGAAAAGTTTTAGAAATCATGGAGACACAGAAAAGTGACAAAATAACCTGTCTGCTAATAAATGAGAGACTATAGGTTGGAAGTATGAAGTTGACACTCAGATTTCTCTGTGCTGCAGTGTAGAGTACAGCTGACTCTCTGTATCCATGGATTCCACATCTGCAAATTCCGTCAACCAAAAGAAGAGCTGATGAGCTATCATTTCAGTTATTTAAAATGAATCAAAATTTATTTCACATTTGGGGTCTAGGAGAAAAGAAAGAATGGGTAATGTACTACACAGGACATTGCTTTGAGGTTGCAGAAAGAAGTCTAACTCTGAGGGGTTATGCCAAATGCTTACTTGGTTAAATAAGTAAGGTTAAGTAAGTTGGGTTAGGGTCGATTCTCTTTTAACTTCAAAAAGTTCCAAAAGGCAAAACTTCAATTTGCCATGCACCGAGCACTTATGATGAATCCACATGAATGAAGAGATGTGCAGGTGAAACTTGGGTAGCCTCCCATCACTTCACAAATACTTGTTCCCTCCAGCACCTGTTGGGGCATGTGTGCCTCACACTTCTTTTGTGTGCTATGTAGTTAGGCCTATGATGGTTGAATCTATACTGAACATGTAAGATGGTGATTTTTTCTTGTCATCATACCCTAAGCCTCACAGTATAACAAGTATTTACTTAGCATTTATTGTGTTGGGCACTTATAAGTAATCTAGAGACAATTTAATGTACCTAAGAGGAAATGCAAGTTCTATAACATTTTATATAAAGGGCTAGAGCATACAAGGATTTTAATTTCTGCAAGAAGTCCTAAGAGCAGTCCCCACAAGTATCAAGGGATGAGCATCATGCTTTCTTTGTGAAAGTAAATTTCTAGGTAATGTTTACTACTTTAGAAACTAAGGTGTTAGTTTTAACTATCTTTTAATGTAAATCTCACTTAAATTCCCAATGTTTCCAACACATGGTACACTTAGTCTCATATAATCTTGCTTGCAAACTCAAGACCATTGTTATGATCATACTTATGATGGTAAAAAATGGAAAATAAAATAAAAAAATAACATTTATTGTTCATCTACTATATTCCTGATGTATATCACTTAACTTCCTCTATGACTCTATAAACAAGTCATTACCACGTTACAGATGAAGACTAACATTGAGAAAGACTAACTTATGCAAAATCAAGCATATATTTAGGCAGAATTTGTATCTTATTATGTTTGATTTCCTCTTGTCACAAATTGTCCTTTTTCCTCCAATTTTTAAAACGTTTTCTTTTTTCGGGGGTCGGGGATGACTCCTCAAAGACAGTGTGCCAAAAAACCCACATTGCTGAGTTTTTTTAAAAGATGACTTATCTTTCTTTTTCCTTGCTACTAATAGTCACTTTCAATCCACCAGTTTTAGCAGTAATCCCTCTCTGCTCCTAATATCTTTTTTTCCCCTGAAACATAGGCAGCTTATCAGGAAAAACCATATTACCGATTTTATTAAATGAGAAACATAACAACAGAGTAACTTAAGAATAGCTTCACATGTCTCCTTTTTTTTCACAAAATAATTTTAATACTTTGTGCCTGGGCTGGCAGCATTTTGCACTGTGACATTCCTATACATACATAAGCATTTTTATCTAAATACAAATGTTAAAAGCAGAGTAATGTAAGCAATTTATCCTTGGTATAAGCAAAGGTAAATAGACACTGTAATGTTTTCTTGAATCATTTTTGCTGCATAGTAAATTACAATTACATGTCAGTATGTTACTGATCTATAGAATACACTTTGAACTGTGAGGTATGGCGACTCCCTATGAGAAGGAGCTAACATGTAAATCTGAATATTTTGAGTGAGTTTTTTTTTTTTAAATAGCTTCCATGCATGGAAAAGACAAAGAAAATCCAGCATTCAAATTCACATATCTCTTATGAATACTGTTTTCATTCCTTCCTAGAGACTTTTTCTTGCTGTCAGATTCATGGTTGTATTCAAGAAGGTTAGTTTAAAAAAAGTCTAAATGTTAGATAAATTGCTGTCAGGATTCGCCCAATAAGTCTTCCTCCAATCACTGGACCATAGGGCCCTAGGGATTTGTTCAGAGGTGGGCAGGTACTCAAGTCAAGCAGCCAGAGCCTTTCCTGGGAAAGTTCTGCTTGGAGTCAGCAGGAGAGTGATGTTCTTATCACTGCAGCTACTACAATGTGAGTTCAGAATTTTCCACTATCTTATGGAGTTGGCCCACCACTGCAGGAGAAAATGATTGCCATTCACAGAGAGAACAGAGACAAGTGATGGAGAAAAAGAGGGTATAGACAACCCTAGTCTCTAGATTCACCTATTTCTATTTTGCAATGGCCATGATCTTACAAGCCTTTAAAACCTCCTTCTTTGTCTTTCTTAAGTCACATCTACTTGTGTTTCTGTCACCTGTCACTAATAGACCCTTGACCAGTAAATGTGGACATTAATCAAGAGTATTAGTTCTCAGTTTGGTTGGCACATTAGAGTCATCCAGAGAATTTTTAGAAGTCCCAATGCCAAGGCTTTGTCTCAAGCCAATTAAATCAAAATTTTTAGGCATGGAAATCAGGCATTGGTATTTTTAAAAAGCTCCCCAAAGCAGACCAATGTGTATCCAGGGTAACAATAACTAGTTTGGAATAGTTTTCACTGTTCTAAAAAAGTGGCCCATTAAAAACTGACAATAAACTGGGCACAGTGGCACACAGTTGTGGAGATTGATGCAAGACAATCACTTGAGCACAGGAGTTTGACGTCAACCTGGGCAACATAGTGAGATCCCTGCTTTAAAAACAATACCACATGAGGAATCTTTGAAAACATCCTTACAGAGGTGAAAAAGCAAGAGAATAATGGCCAATATTCTTCACACTACTCAAGCTATACTGAAAGTCATAACTGATACAATAATGTTAAAAAATGTTGTGTGAAATTTAAGTATAGAAAGTGGGCAGACAAAGCTGTAATCTTTTGGAAAAAACATAATGGTCCACATAGAGAAGTCAAGCAAGTCTATAGGTAAACTATTAGAATTACTATTAGAAAACTGACTGGACTTAATATCAATACATGCACAAAGTATCAGTTCTCTCCAAATAAATATGTGTAATCAATGCAAATCCATTTTTCACAGAACTTGACTATCATATCCTAACATTTATAATAATATAACTAAGGGATAATAATAAAACTAAGGGATCAATAGTAGCCCAAAAATTGTAGAATATAACACATAGGGCATTTTCCCTACCAGATATTGTCGTTCTCTGACTTCTAAATTTTATTTTACACACATATATACAATTTTACACACATTTATACAAGTTGTCATAAATGAAGGATAATTATTCCTTGATTCAAACATTAAAAAATGAATACGTGTATGAAAACATCATTTTACCCCACTAGTAAGTATGATTTTAAAGTTTTAAAAATTATTTTTCTATATGTTTAAAATGAACAATACAAAAGTTAAATTAATAAAACAATTCCATTTATGCTAGCATCAGGAAGAATAAAATATCTAGGAATAAATTTAATGGAAGAAGTCAAAGTTTATAATCTGAAAAGTATAAAACATTGTTGAGAGAAATTAAAGAAGATCTAATTGGTTGGGAAGAACCCCATTTATGGATTGGAAGACTTCACATTGTTATGATGACAACACTCCCTAATGATCCATAGATTCAATACTTGGAATCCCAACTGACTTTGTTTAAATTGATAAGCTGATTTAAAACTTCTATAGAATTTCAAGGGACCCAGAGTAACCAGAACCATCTTGAAAAAGGAAAGCAAACAGAAGCACCTGGAATTCTTTATTTAAAAACTCTCTACAAATCAAAGCCAATTAAGACAGTGGTACTGGCATCAGAACAGACCAATAGATGGATGAATTAGAACTGAAAGTCCAAAAATAAGTACATAAACTATAATGAACTGATTTTGGCAAGAGTGGAAATGCCATTCAAAAGGAAAAAATCATTCGAACAAATGGTGCTGGATCAACTGGACAGCCAAAGGCAAAATCAAAAACAAAAATTAAAAACGAAAAACAAAAAAACAAAAAAAAATTACATAAAACAAATAACAATGAAGTTGGACCCACATACCATGTACAAAAATTAACTCAAAATGGATTGAAGATGTAAGTCTATAAGCTAAAGCCATAAAAGTCTCAGAAGAAAACATGGGGTAAATTTTCATGATCATGGATTATGCAGTGACTCCTTAGATATGATATCAAAATCATGAAAAACAAAAAAGAAAACAGATAAATTTGGCTTCATCTAACTTAAAATCTTTTGTGTGAAAAGGACACTGTCATGAAAATGAAAGGACAGTCTACAGAATGGAAGAAAATGTTTGCAAATCATATATCTGATAAGGGAGTTGTATCCAGAATGTAGAAAGAACTCTTACAACTTATTAATAAAAAGGCAAATAATTCCATTTACAAATGAACAAAGAATCTGAATAGACATTTCTCCAAGGAAGAGATAAAAGTGTTCATTAAGCACAGGAAAAAATGCTCAATTCTACTAGTTATCAGGAAATGCATATCAAAACACAAGATACCAATTGTCACCCTGTAGGATGGCTAAAACAAAAATTCAGATAATTGCAAGTGTTAATGGGGATGTAGAGAAATCAATATCCTCATACCCCCACTGATGGAAATGTAGAATGGCACAATCTCTTTGGAAAGTGTCTGGTAGTTCCTCAATTGCTATTGGAATATACTAAGAGAATTGAAAATACATGTCTACCCAAAACCCTGTTCATGAATGTTTATGGCAGCATAACCAAAGGTGGAAACAACCACATCAAAAGACAAATAGATAAATAAAATGTAGCATATCCACACAATGTAATAGTTTTTAGCCATAAAAAGTAATTAAGGACTGATCATACAACATACAGCTACATACAACATGTATTAACCTTGAAAACACTTATTATGCTAAACATATGCTAAATGAAAGAAGCCAGTCACAAAAAAGTATATATTTTTCCATTGTTATGAAATGTCCCTAATAGGGAAATCTAAAAAACATAAAGTAGATGAATAGGACTGTGGGATGGAAGAGAGGTAGACAGGTTGACAGTACTTAATGGATAGGGGTTGTCTTTTGCTTTTTTTTTTTTTATTATTTTGCGGTGCTGGGGATTGAACCCAGGGCCTTGTGCTTGACAGGCAAGCTCTCTATGAACTGAGCTATATACCCAGCCCAGATTTTCTTTTTTGATGATAAAAAACATTCATGTTGCAAAAATTGACTATGACGATAGTTTCATGTATCTGTGAATATACTACAGAACACTAAATTGCACACTTTCATTGAATGAATTGAATGGCATGTGATTTATATCTCAATAAAGCTGCTAATAAAAAGCTGCCACTGAGTTAAATAATTTGTAGGATGATATTTATGCTATTCCCCCACTTATTTAAAGTTTACAAGCACACAAAATAAAACATTTAATATTTTGGTAAGGGCCAACTGACACAGCAGCAATTCCTAATTGCTAGATCAATGTATGATTAACAAAATAAGATAAACGAATGTAGGAGAAACAAAGTCCATGAGATCCCTCTACTTGATATAATTTGAATAGAAATAAGAACCTGAACAAAGAATCTGAATAGACATTTCTCCAAGGAAGAGATAAAAGTGTTCATTAAGCACAGGAAAAGATGCTCAATTCTACTAGTTATCAGGAAATGCATATCAAAACACAAGATACCAATTGTCACCCTGTAGGATGGCTAAAATAAAAATTCAGATAATTGCAAGTGTTAATGGGGATGTAGAGAAATCAATATCCTCATACCCCCACTGATGGAAATGTAGAATGTGTCTATGGTCAATTAAGATTTGGTGGACTTTACATCTTTTGATCTTCTTAATCTCATCTCCAAACTCTTTTCAGGTCCTACCCTCTTTTACTCAACCACTTTGATCAAACATAGATACAATACAATCTAATGAGTGTCTGACTAACGGAGGGATGTATGAAATACTGTCCAGATTCCAATGCCTTTCCCCTCACACAAGAACTGGGGTATAGACTCAGTCGGGTTGTTGTTGAGTCATAGGTAATCATGAGTAACCAAAAGGTAAAACATTATGACCTAGCAACTGTAAGATCAAGAATTTGCTTACCTAGAGTTATTGATCATTTGATATGGTAATAACACTCAGAGTATTCAAAATGCCCTTTGAAAACAAAGAGTTAAAAATTCACTCTCTCCAGTAACCTTCATCCAGTAATTTCAGTGCAAGGATCTTCAAGATCTCTCTTCCTCCTTCTCTGTAGTTTTCTCTCTTTCTATCTGTCTGTACGTACCTTTCCAACATGCTTGTTAGTTCTCAGACTGGTACCATGTTGTCTTGGCAGAGGAACTACTAGTACATTACAGATAATGCCTCAAATGTCTTTGCAATAAAATTTCCCAATTTCAGACCAAAAAACAAAACAGTTTTGTTTTTACTCTGCTAGCTTCCCAGACAGACCACGACTTGCTAAAGGACAAATATTTACGAGACAATATTTACATTTGACCAACATGGTTTAGTACTCTCTTTTAGAGTGGTACTAAAGTGCTTTGTAAAGTGATTATTTTTATGCCAATTTGCTTTTTGTATTACTGAGTCCTTCATGTTTTTACTGGCTAGAAATGCATTCCCAGGGTTGATCTGTAAATATAGATACAAAAAACTCTGGGGGACTTGATGTCATTACAAGTATTGCAGACAATGATA
This sequence comes from Glaucomys volans, assembly GCA_020662805.1. Classification (NCBI taxonomy): domain Eukaryota; kingdom Metazoa; phylum Chordata; class Mammalia; order Rodentia; family Sciuridae; genus Glaucomys; species Glaucomys volans. The sequence goes on from JAJEJO010051578.1 coordinate 58,928, forward strand.
GTACAATGAAACAGACATTATTACCTTATGCATGTATGACTACATGACTGATGTGATCCTGCAATATGTATAATCAGAAGAACTGGAGATTACTCTCTGTTTATGTATGATCTATCAAAATGTATAAATGCATTCTACTGTCATGTACAACTAATCAGGAACAATTAAAATAAAAAATTTTAAAAAGAGAACCGACTCTCAACCTTTCAAAGGCAGTATTTCAAAACAGATCTGATTTGAACTCACTTCTCTTTCTCACACAAGAAGATTGAAAAGAAATCAAGCCTCTATGAATTTCCAAGCATACCATCTTATATCTTTGGATCATACAAGAATCCAAGGCCTATAAGATCTAAAAAGATGAGGAAGGAAGACTGATTCTCAGTCTGCATGGGTAGTGCACCATCCATTGGAAGGCAGCTGGTTTCAGTGACTCCCCTTCCTCTACTCTGAGCTTGGCCAAGGAAACCTTCAATACAGGATCAGACTTAGAAGTCTGGGCACTGGAACCTTTCTAAGGTTTTGCAATATCATGCAAAATAGCTATGTCCTCCCACAGGGCCCAGGTGTTTTACTCTGACAGAATTGGAACTCTTCCATTTCCCTTCTATGGATAGGAAGGTAGATGGGGCATCACTTCCTGTATTGACTCTTCAAATTGCAATGTCTCAGCCTGCCACACTCAAAGCCTATCTTTAATTTGTCTCTGGAGTGAGTTCTTCTTTACCACCCTCCAGCAAAATTTTGCCTTTATAAAATACACACATACAAATAGTTTCCGTTCTCCCTTATTCTTTTATCCCCTAGGATCTCTCATTGGGAAGCTAAATAGAAAGTTCAGAGAAATTATTCCTTTTCTCTGATAAGTCTACAATATGAGAGAAAGAGAAAAGATATTCTTTTCTTTAACTTTTGTGTTTGTTCTAATTAGTTGTACATGACGGTAGAATGCATTAATACATTTTGATAAATCATACATAAATGGAGTGTAATTTCTCATTTTTCCAATTGTACATATTGTAGGATCACATCAGTCATGCAGTCATATATGTACATGAGGTATAAAGGTTTACAATAAATCAGTTTTATATAGGATACATACTACTCAAATAACCTAACAGCTTGAATTTTGCCTAAAACTTTCCTCATTGGGTTGACTTCCTTTGATCATAACACTATCTGCAGATCACAATTTATTCATTTCTTCATTTACATGTTCAAAAAGAGCAGTTTTAAAGTTACACATTGGGTATGGGGGAAGGAATGAGAGTAGAGTAAAACAGACATTATTACCTCATATATATGTATAACTGCATGCCCGATGTGATCCTGCAATATGTATAATCAGAAAAATGAGAGACTGCACTCTATTTATGTATGATCTATCAAAATGTACAGATGTATTCTAAAAGAAAGAAAGAAAGAAAAAAAGAAAGAAAGAAAGAAAGAAAGAAAGAAAGAAAGAAAGAAAGAAAGAAAGTAAGTTAGTTAGTTACACATGAAGGGTCAATTTGGGACAAGGTAAATTTGAGGGGCTAAATGGTGATGTGAAGTAGGTCATTGAACAGAGGGACTGTGTGCTCATATATATTTGGAAACCTTGTTCTGGTGTTTAGAGCCATGTGCATGAACAGAGGTTATGAATTGAAAGAGCTGAGGTACCCAGGACCCTGTCTTGAGGCACCCACAACCAAGGAGATTGGAAAGGAAAGGACTTGGATGTCAGAAGCAAAGCAGCTGTGTAACCACAAAGGGCAAGAAAGTCCGATGTTCAAGAGGAAGTTGTGGACCTGGGAGAACTGGAAGGGATGGGTATAATTTGGTAGACAGATCATTCTGAGATATGCCCTCTGTGCAAAAAGTTTGTTCTGGAAGTCACAAGTGTTATCTTCAAATACCCCAGATCTTTCTTTCATCTTTCTCTTGAGGGCAAAATGACAGTCACAGGACCAAGACCTTTCCCTGCTCTCCATTAGATGTGAAATGGTTAAACTTGTACAGTTTCCATGGCAAAGCTCAGACATTTCAAAAGCTTGTCTTGTAGGAGACTTTGGCCCTTCTCCCACCCTGAAGAAATAACTTTTAGATCTTAAGATCTCTATTGTAGGGGCTGGGGCTGTAGCTCAGTGGCAGAGCGCTTGCCTAACACATGTGAGGCACTGGATTCGACCCTTAGCACCACATTAAAACAAACAAATAAATAAACAAATAAAGACATGCTGTCTGTCTACAAAAACAAAAAACCTCTATTGTTATATTTCTTGATTTTAAAAGTTAAAATTAAGCTAGAAGCAGTGGTACACACCTATAATTCCAGGGCAACACAAGAAGTCATCTTGGAAAACAAAACCAAACAACTGAAATTAACTTATGTACATAGTAAACAAAATGGCCCTTTTTATATTAAACATTTCCTAATGAAAAACAAATCTATCATCCATCTCTCCTGAATCCCAGCCTGTTCCACAGAGATTGCCCCTTGAAGTCATTTCCAGTCCCAGGATTTTTGTTTATTACCCCAATACCGGTACACCTTTACACAAACCTGTAATCCCAGCAATTTAGGAGGAGGCAAGAGGATCACAAGTTCTAGGCCAGTCCCAGCGACTTAGTGCGACTCTGCTCAAATTAAAAAGCAATAGGTGGGGATGTAAGTAGATCAGCGATATGGGGCCCCTGCAGCTCTCAGCTTTACTTGCTCTCAGCGCAGATACGTCACTTTGCAGCCCCCTCCACCAGCCCGGCACTCCCGCGGGGCTTTGGGCCCAAGAGCTTCACCTTCCATTCTCTCCCCGCTCCCACACCCCGAGCATGCTGCGTGGTGGCCTCGGCGCCGCCCACCTCAGCGCCTCTGGGTGGCACCGAAAGCGCAGCCGTAGGGTCCTCTACCCTGGAGTGGTCCGACGTCAGTTGCCAGCCGAGGAACCGAACCTAACCAAAAGGATCCTCTTTCTACTTCTCACCATCATCTTCGCCAGATCCTGATGGCTGAGGAGGGCGTGTCTGCGCCCCTGGCCCAGGGGGACGTCTCTTGTCTCGCTCCCCTGTGCTCATCCCTGCTCCCCCAGTCGTTGAACCCCTGAGTCTGACTTCGGGGTCCTCCGACTACTATCTGAACCTCAGCACCTTTCTCCAGCAATACCCAGCTGCCTTCTAACAAAAGAGAACCTGAAAAACCCAAGAAACACCTGCGCAGCTGGGACGCGGGAGCGCATCCCAAACTGGGACTTCCAAGGCACCTAGAACTCAACGCTACAGCGAGCGGAGACCTCAGGGCTGGTGCGCAGGGCAAGACCGAGGCATAGACTCGCCCCGGCTAAGCCGAGTCGGGAAGGAGAGCAGCGTTAATTTGTCACTATTCCTAATTAATAGTTATATGTACTTATGTGTGTCCACCTAGGTGATGGAGGGATGTATGTAATATTTATTTTAACTTATGCAACGGTGCGAGATGTGCTCCCTCTGCCATAAATGAAGATCTCTTGGTATTTCCTGAGCCTTGTGAGATTGGTGGAGGCAGGGTTCCCAAACTGAGGCAGAGTAGGGAACCTGGGAAGGGCAGGGTACCGGTGGTGGAGGTTTAGAGGGTGATACTCTGTTCTCTAGTAACTCAACTCTACAGGTCTACTGTGTGAGACCTCTTGGGCACAAAGTCCATGGCCTTCAATCTAGGAGTTACCCCTCAGGGGCAGCTATGGGGTTGGGTGTGGATGGGCTGTCAGGGGGCGGCTGTCCGGGGTTGTCCAGTATGTTCTGTGAACACAAATAAAACTTAATTTATTGACAGAAAAGAAAAGAAAAGAAAAGAAAAGAAAAGAAAAGAAAAGAAAAGAAAAGAAAGAGTAGACACTTCTGATATATAAACTATATCTAATCCATCTTTTACTTTGGTTCATAATTTTAAATAATTAAACTGCTTTAATTAATTCTACTCCACCTCCTGAGTCTAGTTTGTAAATAAGGATATTAACCCCCTACACTCCCATCTATCTCACCTTCCTTTTCTACCCTCTATTGACAGTCGCCTCTTTGTTTTATCCATTTTCAAAAGCTGATATCATTTATTTTCAGTTTTAAATTCATAATTGTGTGTTCCATAATTTAAAAATGTTGGGGCTCAACTCAAGTGGTTTCCCAAGCAGGACATTATGGTGGGTCAATCTGCAATTGTTGTTTTGGCTTACAGGGACATTCTAATGTAGTCATTTTGATGCAGCTTCATCAAAATATAAACATTCTGTTTTTTTCAAACAAAAAATAGACATGTATGCAGAAGACTTCCCTAAGTCTCAACTCACTCCTGAGCCTATAAGAGGAAGGGAAAAGGAAAAAGTTATTTAAGCTTGATCTTAAGAAAACAAATGCTAATGACATGTATATTAGGCCACTTCAAAACATAATATGCCTTCTCTCTCCTCCTACACTTATTTTGTCAAGGTGTATCTCCAGAGGAAAACATTGGAAAACTCTATCTTCTGAATTCAGGACAGGCAAGACAGCCGATCTAAATAAGAATAATAGGAAAACCTTACAAGAGAATATGTCTAGCAATGTAAATAACCCTATGGGGAAGTGTAGTAAAATTACAAGGAAAGATGCTTCATAAAAATAAAATCTTGTCTGAAAATGCCAGTGCTGAATCTCTTCAATAAAATATAAGCTTAAAATAGAAAACTATAATCTCTAGCTCATGTCTGATCTTCTAAGATGATTATGTACAAAAAAAAGTCATTCTTCTTTTTTTACACATACCAGTCTAACAGCAATTTAAGTGACTTCCCTGAGGCCACAATAAGAGTGCTAGAGGGTTGCCAATGTAACCCAGCCCACAAAGCTTAAAAATTGCTTTAAGACAAAAATCAGTTTGAATCCTGTGCCACAAATTTAATTGCTATATTTTAATGAATACATAATTCTGTTACACACCTGCAAAAGTCACTGTTATGGTGAGAATTCAGAATATTTGAAACTTATTTGACTGTGCTTCTAGATTGTATAGCCCTGTGTTAGTAGTTTATTTTCCCTTCAGGAAAGAAAAGTGCACATTTCTTTGTGAAGACATCCATCTGAATATGTGTTGGCAGGCATTTTTGAAATAGTAGAAGAGGAAAAGGATAAAACAGTGTGCAATAATTGCTAAAAACAAAAAATTGGTTTCCATTAAGGTTGGCTTTCAGGTTAACTTTCAAGGCTGTAAATCTGCTTAAGATCTCACAAATAGAGCTCACTGCTGCTTCTGCTTAATCTCAAAATCAAAAATTTCTGCCCAAATCATGGGTGAATTAAGAGCAGTCTTGACCAGATACATTCACATGATAGGAAAATCTATTGAGTTTTAGATTTTATATTGAGCAAGAACACTTAGCACACAACATCCATAGCAGTCTGGCTCTGACTTTTAATACCAAAATCAAATGGAAGACTCTGGAGGGGAGGGAGTGATACAGGAAATGTGAGGAATTTCTTCTGGGTTCAGTTGGGCCAGAAATTTAGACATAAGAAATAATGAGTTTCCAGATCAGAATGGCAGAAATTGCTTGGGAGAAACTTGACATTCTAAAGTGAGCTGATGGATTGACATGGAGCTGTCATGGGAAGGCTGACGTGATAAGAAAAATTCCAAACATTGCTGGGTTATAGAGAAGAAGTTGACCAGTTCCTGAGAGTTGTGGGCAATGAGTGAGTGAGAGAGACTGAAGAAGAATTATGTGGGTGATCAGGAGCCTTAGAGAGTACAGCTCCCTAGAGCTCAGTGGCAGATGGCCACTGGGTCAGTGAAGGTGTTTATAACTGTGAGAGCAATTGATCTGGGAGTTAAAGCAAGAACAACCCCCTAGGAGATCTCATTAAACTGTGATGTGCTAAAGTGAGTGACGGTCATAGGCACATAGTAGGCCCTGGTGGACACACTCCCAACACATATAAACGGCTCACACCTGAATGTGGACAACTCAGTAGAGCCCAGGGGACTGAGAAATTCCTCATCTATCCTGATGCTACACCTTAGGAATTTCTTTCCTTCTCAAGAACTGATATGGGAATCTACTTTCTCTTACTCTAAATGAGATGAATTACTTAGGGTTAATCAAGTGGAATAACTCTATGATATCTATGTCTTGCTTCTATCTTCTATGTTCATTGAATTAACAGAAGCTCTTGTGTGCACAGCTAACTCAACATGGTCTGAGTGAGCAATGGAAGGTTGGGGAAAGAAAATTTATAGGGCTGCCTTTTATTCCAATTTACACAAACTAGGAAAGATGTTCAACTACACAGCTTCTTGTCATCTAGCTGTCTGGACTCCCCCCACCCCCATTCTGGTCTCTTACCTTCCACAAGGAATTCTGTTTGTAAAATATCCACTATATAGGTTTATCCTTTGCAATTTTAGAACTTCCATGTATGACTACCGAATTAATGGAGTACAAAGGAGTTGTGTAACATAGTGGTCCCAAATACCTTGCCTAAAAGATATATTTTTTCACTCATACAGAAAATATTTTAATGCATGCCTATTATATGCCAGGCTTTGTCCCAGAAATTGAGAACATAGCAACACAAATGACAGAGTTCCTGTACTCATGGATCAATGAGATGATGGTGGCTTGGACAAATGCAGGAAAGTGAAGGTGATATATGGTCAAAGTCAGCATATATTTTGAAAATCGAGGATATGGCTGATGGACCGGTGGAGGGAAAAGATGAAATATGGATGTCTGTTAACTAACAGTATTTGTCCTGATCAATTAGATGGAAGTAAGTACCATGTTCTAAAATGGGGAACATTGGAGCGGAGCAAGTTTAGGAACATGGGGAATCAGCAGTTTTATTTAGGAAATTTGAAATTTGAGATGCCCCTTGGATAGTCAAATGGAGATGTCTAAAGGCAGTTGGATGTGTAAATATGGAGTGAAAATAGAAGAACTGATTAGAGATAGAAATTTGGAGGTCAAAAGACAGTGTGTAAGGTACTTTGCATTTGAATAAAATTCTCTCCCCTTCTATTGGCCCCCAAAATCTTTGTGTTCTATTTACAATACTTCCTACTGGGAAGAGGGTGTCAGTGAAACTTTAAGGCCTTTAATGGAGAATACAGTTTATTAATGGTTGAAGATCCACTAAAAGTCTTCTTATGGGGACCATCCAAAGTTTGCTCCAACTGACCCTGCCTTAGAGAAAAAGAAACTGCTTAAGCTCCTGAACATATGTAATTTTAGAAATGCATTTGCACAATGTATACATATATCAAAACATAATGTTGTATACCATAAATGTATACAAATTTTCAATTAAGATTTTAAAAAAGAAAGGTATCTGGCAAAAGTGTCTTCTAAAACCTACTTACAGTTGCTATAAATCCTACCTGGGCACACTTAACTTATGGCTCATATGAGTTCTTGGTACTGATTCCTTGTGAGAAAATCAGGTAGTTCTATTTGCTTTCCTTTTCATTTTCCCCTTGTGTCCATCCAAATGTGGACTTGGATTCAGAGATCTTACACAGAAACCAAAAATGGAAATGCAGCCAGGTCTCAGGAAGAACCTAGAATCGGAAGTGGGGAATTCATCAGAGTTCCCTATTCCTTCTTTCTGCTTCTAAGTATCTGGGGTTCTTTTTTGTCTAGTTTTGTTTTTGTTCTTGATCTTCTTCTCAGAATAGAAGCATTCTCATTATTTTCTGTTCCACATAGAGGGATGTGTCCACCACACAGGTAATCCCAAGGTCACATGTGTAATGGGTTGCATCATTGGGTTTGATTGGGCAAGAGCCACACACTACATACCCCTCCAGCCCATATTCATGCTAGGCATCATGTGACTGCAGTTCTACCAAGCAGCAGAGTATGTGTATCTATATCTTAGTGTTAGGTTCAACAATTGACTGATATGGCCAACAATGAGGCTGAAGTGAAAGTGTGCCAGTTCCTACTGCCTTTGTGTTTTCACCATTGCTGTGAGAACATGGCCAGACTAGGTCGCTGGGTCTAGGATGAGGATGGAAGGCACATGGCATAGGCCAAAATAGGTCAGCTCGAGCCTAGCTAGCAAATACCCATAAGCATGCAGAATGCTGCTGATGGCATGATCCAGAGGTTTGCAGTTTTTGCAGTATTACTGTTCCCAGAATTAATGGATGCATGTTATAGTTGTAATTACACATGGAGATTAACTTGTGTCTGAATTCCAAACTCACTTTTTGAGGAGACTATGGTACATCAGCTTGGATTAAGCATCAACCCATATAGCTAGAAGAGGTAGTCAATACTCTAAAGATAAACATGTCTACTCATGGCCCATCCCTGTGACAGTCCTCAGATGAAGGTAAGGACGGAGTGTTTATTGTTAACTGAGCACCTAGACAACCAAAAGGAGTCTACTTCTTTTACTTCACATGCAAAGTGCTCTCTAGGGTGAGAACTTCCTTAAGGAAAAAATTGTTTCCTGTGACAAAAATTTTCTCCTGTAAGTTCTGAATTTTGCAGGTGACCAAATTCTGAAAAATGAAAAATGGACATGTTCTTTAAAAAGGGAAGATAAAAAGTACATAGTGATGTTTATATGCTATAAACCACAAGATTTTCTTTTCTCTCTTTTTTTGTGACCTTAATGGTTCGAGAACATTTTTACATATTCATTTTTTTCCCATTTGTGGCATTTGTGAAGCCAGTTATTTTTCATGGATCAGGTTTTTGAGGACTAGGATGTTTGATGAGTATATTTCAGTTTTGTTTTGTATTCTTTTATTTTTATTTTCTTAAAAAATTTTACTACACCTATTTTTTCTTGCCTGTTTCCCACAATTCTCTTGATCCCTTTCTTCCTCTAACAGCTAATCTTTATTGTTCTATCTTTCACACTTCCTTTATTTTTTAACTTTTATTTTCTCTCCTTCTCCCTCATAATCATCACATCCTATATCATTTCTGTTCTCTTTTTGTTCAGCATTCAAAATTGTAAACACTTTTTACAAACTTAATGTTTTTATTGTGGGCAATAACTGATCATATCATTTCTGTTCATTGTGATAATTAACATTGTAGACATCACAGCAGTAAATATTTGGTTTTATACTGTATATTGAATTGGTTATTGCTATCACTTTGTCTAGCCCTAAATGATGAAGCACTGGAAACCTTCATAGACACTATACATCCACAGGGTAGAAAGTCCATGGCCTCAGATTTATACTGTTAGATGAGTACACACATGAAAAACATGAAAAAGCAAGGGAACAAATTGCCATTGACACCACAGTGAGAGAAATGTCAGAAGAGGATTTTAGAATGTGCATAACTAGTCTGTAAGATAAAAGATGATTTAAGGAATGAATTCAGAGAGAAAATACAGGAAGTGAAAGATCTTGTCAATAAGGAGATAGAAACTCTGAAAAAAAAATCAAGCAGAAATCCTTGAAATGAAGGACTCGATAAACCAAATTAAAAATTCAATGAAAGCCCACCAATAGACTAGATCATTTGAAATACAGAGTTTCAGGCAATGAAGACAAAATATATAATCTTGAAAACAAAGTTGACCATAAAGAAAAGATATTAAGAGCCCATGAACAGAACTTCCAAGAAATATGGAATAACTTAAAAAGACCAAATTTAAGATTTATTGGGATAGATAAAGGCTTGGAGATACAAATGAAAGGAATCCACAATCTTTTCAAAAAAATTATAAAATTTCCCAAGCCTTAAGAATGAAATGAAAAATCAAATCTAGGAGACTTCCAGGACCTCAAATATAAAAAAATCTAACAGACCTACACCACCATGGCACATTATTATGAAAATGCCTAACATACAGAATGATAGAATTTTAAAGGCTGCCAGAGAAAAATGACAAGTTACATTTAGAGGAAAATCAATCCAGATCAACCCAGATCCTCAAAGCTAGGAGGTCTTGGAATACTGTATACCAAGTTCTGAAAGAAAATGGTTGCCAGCTAAGAATACTATACCCAGCAAAATTAAGCTTCAGAATTGACAATGATATGAAAACCTTCCATGATAAACAAGTTAAAGAAACCACAACTAGAAAACCTGCATTACAAAACATATTCATGAAGAAATGAACACTAAAAATGAAAACCAACCAAGGGAAGAACTACATTAGAGTAGTCAATCAAAGGAGAAATAATTCAAAGTAAAAACCAGAAATAAATCAAAATGAGAGGGAATGAAAATCATATTTCAATAATAACACTCAATGTCAATAGCCAAAACTCATCAATCAGAAGACATAGACTGGCAGATTGGATTAAAAAACAAGACCCAATAATATGTTGTCTCCTAGAGACTCACCTCATAGACAAAGACATCCACAGACTGAAGGTAAAAGGATGGGAAAAAATATATCATTCACATGGATCTTATAAACAAGCAGGGGTTTCTATCCTCATATAAGATAAAGTAGACTTAAAGCCAAAGTTAATCAGAGGGGACAAAGAAGGACATTTGGTACTGTTTAAGGGAATTAAATGTCAACAAGACATTATAGTCAGAAATATTTATGCCTGAAGCAATGGAGCATCTATGTATATCAAACAAACCCTTCTCAGTCTCAAGAATCAAGTAGATCACAACACAGTAATACTGGAGACTTTAACGCACCTCTCTCACCACTGGATAGATCCTCCAAACAAAAACTAAATAAACAAGCTATAGAACTAAAAATACAATTAATAATTTGGACTTAACAGAAATATATAGAATATTTCATCTATCAGTGAGTGAATACACTTTCTTCTCAGCAGCATATGGATCCTTCTCTAAATGAGATATCTTATGCCATAAAGAAACTCTCAGCATATACAAAAAAATTAGAGATAATACCTTGTGTTCTATCAGATCATAATGGAATGAAATTAGAAATTAAGGACAAAATAAAAATAGAAGCTACCCTTACACCTGGAGACTGAATAATGCACTATTGAATGACCAATGGATAGCAGAAATTAGGAATGAAATAAAAAATACTTAGACGTAAATGAGAATAGTGACACAACATATCAAAATCTCTCAAACACTATGAAAGTAGAGCAAAAAGAAAAGTTCATGGCATTGATTTTGTTCCTTAAAAGAATAGAAAGTCTACAAATAAATAATCTAACATTAGGTCTGAAGCTCTACAAAAACAAGAATAAATCAACACCAAAAGCAGAAGACAGGAAATAATTAAAATCAGAGCTGAAATCAATGAAATTGAAACAAAAGAAATAATCCAAACCCCCCCCCAAAAGAGTTGATTCTTTGAAAAACTAAATAAAATTAACATGCCCTTAACCACACACAAAGAGAAAAAAAATTACTAAAATTTGTGATTAAAAAGGAAACATTACACTAATGAAGTAAAAATGATAATCAGAAACTTTTGAAAATTTATACTTTAATAAAAGTAAAAATCTTGAAGAAATTGACAAATTTCTAGAGACATATGACATACACAAATTGAATGAGGAGAGTATGGAAAATTTAAACAGATCAAGTTCAAGTAATGAAATGAAAGAGGCCATCAAAAGCCTACCAACCAGGAAAAACTAGGACTGGATAGATTCTCAGTCAAGTTTTACCAGATCTTCAAAAACAACTAACATCAATCCTCCTAAAATTATTCCATGAAATAGAATAGGAGAAAACCCTTCCAAACTCATTCTATGAAGCTAGTATCACCTGATACCAAAATCAGAAAAAGACACATCAAGAAAAGGAAAATTTCAGACCAATATCACTCATGAACATAGATCCAAAAATTCTAAACAAAGTACTGGCAAATCACACACCAAACCATATTAAAAGATGGTGCACCATGATCAAGTGGGGTTCATCCCAGGGATGCAAGGTTCATTCAACCATGTGGAAATCAATAAATGTAACTCATTATTTCAATAGACTTAAAGAGAAGAATCACATGACTATCTCAACAGGTGTAGAAAATTCATTTGAAAAAATACAGCTTCCATTCATGCTCAAAACACTAGAAAACTAGGGATAGTAGGACATACCTCAACATTGTAAAAACTATATATGCAAAATCCAAGGCTAACAACATTCTAAATGAAGCAAAACTGAAAGCAGTCTATCTAAACCTGGGACAGGGATGCCTTCTTTCACTACTTCCATTCAACACAGTCCTGGAAACTCTAGCCAAAGCAATTAGACAGAAAAAAGAAATTAAAGAGATACAAAAAGGAAAAGAAGAACTCAAAGTATCACTATTGGCTGACAATATGATTCAATATTTAGAAGACCCAAAAAAGTTCACCAGAAAATTTCTAGAACTTATAAATGAATTCATCAAAGTAACAGGATATAAAATTAACACCCCTAAATCAATTGCAGTCCTGTATATCAAAGGTGCATCCACTGAAATAGAAATTAGAAAAACTATCCCATTCACAATAGCCTCAAAAAATACATGAGGATTAATCTGACAGAAGTGGTGAAAGACCTCTATAATGGAAACTACAGAAATCTAAAGAAAGAAATTGAAGAAGACCTTAGAAAATGGAAAGATCTCTCATGTTCTTGGATAGGCAGAATTAATGTTGCCAAAATGGCCATATAATCAAAAGTGCTTGTTTTAGTCAGCTTTTTCACTGCTGTGACTAAATGACCCAATTAGCACAACTGTATAGGAGGAAAGGTTTATTTGAGGGCTCATCGTTTCAGAGGCCTTAGTCAATAGAAGGTGGGCTCTATTTCTCAGGACTTGAGGTGAGGTAGAAAGAACATCATGATGGAAGACTGTGGCAGAGGGAAGCAGCTGGCATCATCATGAAGCAGAGAGAGACAGACTCCACTCCTCCTCTACTCACCAGATATATATATATATATAAATAAAATTAATATATATTAATATATTATTATATATTCCATATATATAATAATATATTATATAATATTTAATATATAATATTTATGATATATTAATGTATATTATATAATGTATTATATAATATATAAAATATATTATATAATTAATATATTAATAATTAATTAATAAATATATAATATAATATAATATATAATATATATTATAATATATTAATATATATTCCATATACATATATATATCTCCCAGAGCCATGCCCCAATTCCCACCTACTTCAGCCACACCCTACCTGCCTCTAGTTACCACCCAGTTATTCCCATCAGGGATCAATTTACTGATAGGTTAAGACTCTCAAAACCCAATCTTTCTCTTCTGACATGTGAGCTTTTGGGGGACACCTCACATCCAAACCACAATAGTGCTATACAGATTTAATACAATTCCTTTTAAAATCCCAATAACATTCTTCATAGAAATAGAAAAAAACAGTCATGAAATTGATTTGGAAAAATAAGAGGTCTAGAAGAACAAAAGCAATCCTCAGCAAGAAAAGTGAAGCAGGAGGCATCACAATACCAGACCTTAAATTATACTACAGAATTATAGTAACAAAAACAGTATGGTATTGGCACAAAAACAGACATGAAGACTAATGGTACAGAATGGAAGACACAAAGACACACTCACACAAATACCATTACATCATACTTGATAAAAGGAGCCAAGAACATACATTAGAGAAAAGATAGCTTCTTCAACAAATGGTGCTGGGAAAACTGGAAATCCATATGTAATAAAATGAAATTAGACCGTTATCTCTCACCCTGTACAAAATTCAACTCAAAGTGGATCAAGGACCTAGGCATTAGACAAGAGACCCTTTGCCTACTGAAGAAAAAGTAGGCCCAACTTTCCATCATATCATCTTTGGAATCAAATTCCTCAACAAGACTCCTAAGATGCAAGAAGTAAAATCAAGAATCAATATATGGGATGGTATCAAACTAAAAAGCTTCTTTGCAGCAAAGGAAGTGATCAAGAATGTGAAGAGAGAGCCTACAGAGTGGGAGAAAATCTTTGCCATCTATTCCTCAGATAGAGCAAAGAAACTGAACAGACACTTCACAGAAGAAGAAATACATATGGTCAACAAATATATGAAAAAATGTTTAACATCTCTATCAATTCAAGAAATGCAAATTAAAAACACTGAAATTTCATCTCACTCACTAATAATTGCCAGGCAGAATGGCAATTATCAAGAATACAAGTAATACTAAATGTTGGTGAGGATGTGGGGGAAAAGGTACACTCATACAATGCTGGTGGGACTGCAAATTGGTGCAACTACTCTGGAAAGCAGTAGAGAGATTCCTTAGAAAACTTGGAATTGAACCATCATTTGACCCAGTTATCCCACTCCTGGGCATATATCCAAAATTAGCACATTATATTGACACGGCCACATCAATGTTCACAGCAGTTCAATTCCCAATAGCTAAGCTATGGTACTAATCTAGGTGCCCTTAAACAGATGAAGGGATAAAGATTATGTGGTGCATGTACACAGTGGAATATTATTCAGCCATAAAGAATGGAATTATGGTATTTGCCAGTAAATGGATGGACCTGGAGACTATCATGTTAAGTGAAATAAGACAATCCCCAAAACTAAAACCTAAAAGTTCTCTCTGATATGTAGATGCTGACTCACTGTAGATGGGAGGGAGGGAAGAGTGACGATTCACTGGATTGGATGAGGTGGTGGGGGAAAGGGAGGGGGAATGGGAATGGAAAAGACAGTAGAATGAATCAGGATTAATTATCCTATGTTTATATGTGAAAAACAACCAATGTAACTCCACATCATGTACAACCACAAACATGGAAAGTTATACTCCATGTATGCATGACGTGTCAACGTACATTCTACTGTCACATATAACTAAAAAGAACAAATAAAAAATTAAAAACAAATAAATTTGAGTACACTGGTGATGTTAGTCATTTTCTTGAGTGGTGAATTTAAAATTAGAAAATTATAACATAGCAAAAAATGCTTTATTCAAATGAGCTTCATGCTAGCAAGAAAAGAAACAAGTTAACATTCAAGTTGTTGTTACATTAAACTTAGATGATTCTGTATCCTCTAATGACTCTTTGAAGAGACATGATGAGAATTTTCAGATTGCGAACTTCAAATAAATAGAAATGTTTCTAACAATGCACAAAGGTCTGTTTGCATCTAATATTTAAGTTGATTACCAAATCATTTCTCAAAATACTATAATGATTACATTTTTCCTTTACATGCCAATTTTGGAAATAAATGGGGGTTATGGTTTTACCCACTTTTATAAACACGAGTAGATGTCTATCTACACAAATACTTGAAAACCATAAGTATCACACAGACCACAATCTCAAGTTTAAATTGAGTAAATAGCATCATATTCTAAATCAGCCAAATGAATTATGATTACTACTCTGAATAACTGATATAATTCTGAAAATAGTATATGATTCTTACCAAAAAGCCATACTCACTGAAAATGGAAACAATTAACAATAAATAATAGTCAATAATGATCCTGGAGGCATTATGGGGGTGCAAGGTGCCCTACCAAATAATTACCAGGCAAGTAGTGAAATTTTGAACAAAGTATCTCACTTCAAGATAGAGTTGAAAGAAAATGCAGATGAAATGGAAAGCTATTCCAAAGACTTCATAAGACATGCAGTTGGGGCCACAGTCACCTAGAAGAAGTGGCTATTTAATCAGTCCTGTTCTTGATGAAAAACTGAAAGAGCAAATCTTTAGCTTGTATTCTTCTCCTAGGCACACCCCCTCCCCAAAGGCAAGTACATTCAGATGACTGCTACTTACTCTGAAGGTGAGTGGAGTTTTACCTCCACTTGAACTTGATGTCCCCAAATGAGCCAATAATCTATATTTTTAACTGGGTCCCCAGGTGATTCTGTTGTGAAACTAGTTTTTGGAAACTATTTCTCCAAAGAAAAAAATGAAATGCTAATGCTGACACATTTGGTGTATCTTTGGTAGCTCCATTCCATTCAGAATTCTCCAGAAACATCACGCAGGTGTGGCCCTTTAGATTCCATGTTGACTCCCCTAACCTCTCCTATTTCCTCCCTGTCATTCTTTAAACATAGGAAGGAGATCTTTCTAGTATAATTTTTTAAAAATCATCTACAACCATAGAAATGAAAAGTTGTACCCCATTTGTGTACAATGAATCAAAATGAAGTCTGTAAAAATTAAAAAATAAATTAAAAAAAATTGTTTTAACATGTCTCAGGTGAAAATTGGATCCATCCAAAGAAATGAATGATTCGGATTAAACTGGCATACAGTCTGGCCAAATGAATTGCTAAATTATTTAATCTCTACATTATTCGTTTACTTGGGACTGTGCTACAAAGAGGGATGACTTGACCACAGCCATGATTTCCCTTTAAATGTGTTTTCAATCTATGCTGGTACCATTTTACATTTGAAAAAAGACACCCTATACTAATTCACAAAACTTTCATGCTTCATTTATTGATCTTTGAAATTGCAGTCTTAGCTGCACTGCAGATAATGCTACACGACAAACTGCTAATAAGTGGAAAACTAAAAATTGCCTCCATCTGTCCACACAGCTTTCTGATGAGCAACCAAGACAGCACTCTTGCTAAACTGTGCTTCAGGCACCAGACTCCTGGCAACCTCTGCAGCCCCTGTGTGTCCTGTGAGAAGAGGAAGGCCGCGCTGATGGAAAAGGCATAATTGAGGGGTGGAGAGTTGAAGGCAGGTGGAAAGTCCAGCCCTTCAATGATGTTCTCTTCTGAAGTTCAGGATGCAATTTGGATCTTTTCTATAATGTGAATAAAGTCAACAAAAATCTAAAGAACCTAAATTTAGAGACCTAATGATCTTCAGATTCCCATCAT
Source organism: Glaucomys volans (assembly GCA_020662805.1). Classification (NCBI taxonomy): domain Eukaryota; kingdom Metazoa; phylum Chordata; class Mammalia; order Rodentia; family Sciuridae; genus Glaucomys; species Glaucomys volans. The sequence continues at coordinate 75,722 of JAJEJO010051578.1, forward strand.
AGTTGGGAGGACAAAAATCCACATTTCTAACCCTCTTACATTTGTTTTTGACAATTCAGGACAATCCAAAGGTAAGAAGAAGAGCCTACAGAGTAGCCATGCCTAGACTTTTATGAGTCAAGGTAAATAAAATGGAAGTAGACATACCATCTACATATGAACACACATGTACATAATGTATGCACAAACATAAATATTTGTGTCAATGTGGGAGGCAAGATGACAAGAAAACAAGAAGTTGGCTCCACTCCAGGAAAAAATCAAGAAGGGTCAGTCGGGGCTGACTTCATACAGCTTCTCTGGCATGAGAATGAGAAGCCACTTTTAAAAAGTCTTTATAAAAGAGAATAAAGAGTATGAGGTCAACATAGAAAGGAAAAGGAGATTTAGAGATAGTTGTTTGCCTGAAAGAAATGAAAAAAAATGTATATAATGAAAAATGAAAGATGATTTCACGAAATTTTTAGTCAAGTGGAAAGCATACAAAACAGTACTCCACTAGCCAGTGTAACCAAGTTTGGAGGAGTTGAGCATGTCTTCTCAGTCCAGAGGAATGTGGAGCTCATTAAAGCAGAGGGATGCAGCAGCCTGGGAGTGAAGTTGGACCTGCCTCCTGGAATATGGGACAAATAGGAGAAAATGGCAGAACAATTCTCTGGTTGGCAGGATGTCACCACAGCAGAAGGAGGAGGGAGAGCAAGTGGCAGAGAGGACTTGCTCCTGAGCACAGGCAAGGACTCTTAGGAGCTTCTGAAACTGACTGGACAGATGTGAGAGCCACTTGAGTTTCCACCATTATAGATGGGAGCAGAGCTGGAGAAATGCCTTTTTTCTCTCTTACAGTTTTGAGTCCATTGTAACCATAGAGGAAAGGCCTGGGGAAACTGGAGTAACCCAGTTTAAAAGGAATGTGGTGATACAGTTGAAGAATAGTCATGTCTTAAGCTAGCAAATGGCATTGTAAATGGATAAAAGGACATATTTGTATGTGTGTGTCTACATACATCCACACTTACACATATGTAGGAGATGTGGGAAGAGCCACTGAGGCGTATGCATCCTTGCAGCAACGGAGTGGGTAAAATCCTGTGGAATACCCAGGATTATCACGCTTGGGTGGCACACCCCCAAGTGACCCCCTGCCAATGGGGCAATGTCTCAGGAGAATCTCACCCCATCCCCCTCGCCTCTCTCTTCTTCTGCATTGTGCAGTTTCTGGCTGGACTGCTCTCATAGGCTCTCGCATTTCCGCTTCTTTGTTCATTAGCTCCCCTCCTATATAAAAGATGTATGCTTTTGCATTAAAGCTGAGACTGTATCACAGAACCTGTCTCCCAGAGTTGATTCTTGTTGCTCCGTTGCCTCACTCCCTCTGAGGAAACCTGCGCTCTGCAACACACATAGGGTAGCTTTTATGTATGTGTAAGTAGATAAA
>JAJEJO010051578.1:77556-160724 GCA_020662805.1 Glaucomys volans
TAAGCAGTTTAAAGTATGCAGGCGTCACTGCGATCCACAAATTAGTCACTGGCAACTATATTTTCAAATTAAAAAAGTACACATAGTGATCTCTTTGCCCTTCCTAAGCAGGTCAAAGTATCCAGACCTGCCACTAATCCATAAATTAGTCACTGGCCACATGTGGCTATTTACATTTAAATAGATTGAACAATTCAGTTCCTCAGTCACAATAGTTACATTTCAAGTGCTCAATAGCCATGTGTGGCTAGTGTTTACCATATTGGATAGTGCAAATATCAAACATTTGTTGAATAGCACTGATTTAGATGAATAGTTCCTCCCTTTTCTTTGTTATTAATGAATCTCGCAGAGCCAACAGTTGCAGGAAGACAGTCATCAAGAAGAATGAGTGTGGTCTACATTTCTCCAGATAGCATCAGTCTACACAGGGAAGATGGAGAAGGAAACAATCAAGAACACAGGTAAGAAAATCAGAGGTCTGGAGTTTTAAGCTCAAATGACTCCATTATTTTCTTGCACTGAATCTTCAGAGTCTCAGGCTCCATGTCTATTGACATTTTCCTCCTCTTGCCCAGGAAACCCTCTCCTCTCCACCACATAACAACCACCTGTATACCACCAGCACTGCTACAGTTGCTAACTGTAATTCTTTGCATCACATATTCTGGCCACTTGGCATCCTTGAAATCTCTTCTGCATCCCCACTTTATGAATCTGTGCTTTCTCATAGTAATTTCCTTCTCCTTGCCAGCCTCTCTTGCAATTCCTTTGACTTGAGTTGTACTGGTCAGTCACATCCATGGAAGATTTCAGTTGGAAGGTAGCAACACAATTGGAAGATAACACTGAGGCAATACAGAAAGACATGCTTGCAAGGGTGGAGGAGAGAGAAGAGAGGCATTCAGTTTCCAGAGGCAGCAGCAACAAAGATCAGTGCAACCAAGACAATCAAGTGCATTATGCACACTGTTAGCAAGGAGTGCCCCTGTTCTGTCCTAGCATGGCAGGAGGGCATCCCATCTACCAGAACAAGCCACTGATATAAATTGCAACTTTTTTTTCTGTCTGTGTAACATCCAAATCCCCATTTTCTGACTACTTAGAGATACTATGAGCTATTCCTTAATAAATTCCATTTCAGCTCAAATTAGCAAGAGTTCAATTGTTTATAAAATAGCACACATGGTAAAAATTCCTACTCAAGATGGAAAGAATTCTCCCCCTATTATTTACCCACACATGTTGATTTTGTGATTTGAGTCAGACTGCCAGGAACTAGGGATATAAATGCAGACAGGTCTTGTTCTCAGGGCCTTAAAATGCAAGGAAAAAGAGACATCAACAGACCAATAAGAACACTATAGGTGGCCACAACAGAAACACAAATTTGTCATCAAAGAGACCCAGTGGGCAAGGAGGAGGTCAGCAAGTTGGAAAAGGTTTGAAGGAGAAGATGATCCTTGAACTGAGTTGTAAAAAACAAGTAGGTATGTGATAGGCAGCAAAGGAGAAAGAAGCAAAGGAGAAGGCATGCACCAGGGTAAGCAGGCTATGGCCATCTTCCACGTTCAGATGGAACAGTCAAAGCATGGCGGGGAAAGGAAGGAGTCTGGGCAGCAAGCAACAAGACTAGAGAAACCAGCTAGTAGCTGGCATTGTTTGAATGCCTCCTGTATACATTGTTGCATTAATCCACTCCTTGCTATGACTCTAGTAGGTTGATGACTCTATCTTTCTTATTTACAGATAAAAACAGAGAAGTGAGGAGGTTGCCCAGACCTCACATAGCTGGGGTTCCCAGAGAATGGGTCTGAATCCCTGTGATCCAGATCCAGATTCCATACTTTAAAAAGAAATTGTAATTGACACTTGATAATTGAACATATCCAAACGATATTCAAAGGATACTTCAATACACGTATACAATGTACAAATTCACACTAGTGACCACCCCACACTACTGCAGTTAGTGGGAACCCTGCAGATAGGTCCTCGTATCCAAATCTAAGGAGGCTGGACTTGACCCTCTGGAAGCACTAGAACATTTTAAGCAGGTGAGTGGAATGATCAGACTCATGTTTTAGAATAAACGCAAAGTGGAGTGGAGAAGAGTGAAGGTGGGTAGCAAAGCAGGAAGACATGACTCCATGGCTCATAACACACGCACCCTCCTCCTGGGGCCTGCCGCACAAGCCAGGATAACAAAAAGTGTTTTCATGGGAGTGTTTAAAACCAAGGAAGAAACAGCAACTTTTGTTTTGTTTTGTTTTGTTGTTATTGTTGTTTTTTTTTTTTTTGTATTAGGAATTGAACCCAGGGGGTGCTTAACCACCGAGCCACATCCCCAGCCCTTTTTTTATATTTTATTAGAGACAGGGTCTCACTGAGTTGTTTAGGACCTCACTAAGTTACTGAGGCTGGGTATGAATGTGCGATCCTCCTGCCTCAGCCTCCCCTATTGCTGGGATTACGGGCATGTACCACCACAGCCGGCAAGAAATAACAACTTTTGGCAAAGTATCTCAAGTAGACCTGCATTAAAACCATGGCTCCTAACATAGCCACTTTAGACCAAGGGCGAATTACTTCACCTCTTTCTGCTTCTATAAAAGCAGAGGAACAGAGTAAAAACATCTACTCTCAAAACTCTCAGGGAGGGGCTCAAATGTGTTTTCAGAATTCAGATGTCTAGCATGTGGAACGATAGCATGCTCAATAGACTGTTTATTATGTAAAACACCAAGTCCTCTGATAAAGTCCTCTATAATCCATTAATATTTCTGCAGCCAAAACATGAACATGCACACTAAGTTGGATAAAACAACACTATAAATTATCTCCTATAAATTTACATAATAGTTCTATGTAGGTTTTCCTGTCAGATTTCAGGTCAGGTCAGTTTTGCCTCCAAATGAGTTCTGTAAAACTTGAGGATTGTAAAACTTTTTGTGTTTCCAAATTATGGATGAGGTATTATAGTCCTTTTCATAATACTACTTGCTTCAGAGTTGTAAGAACTAAATTAGGCAATATATGTAGAGCACTTAGAATCTGATACTCCTTCAGAAGTAACCACTATCCCAGTTAGCAAGCCTGGTACCCCAATTCTGATATCTCAAAAAGTATTCCCACAGATGAGCCATCCTCATCCCACCTTTTGATCATGAGTCCTAATATTCAAACTCTATGACTCCTACCACCATCACAATGCACTCTTTCCCATTTTCCTTGAGAATCCTGGCAAGTCATCACACAAACAGGGCCCTTATAAAGTCCCAAATTCCTAAAGTGAGTGCTGTAGAACACCCCAACCCACCCACATTGATGCATAGGCCTGTTTGCTGGCCATTCCTGGGAGGTGTGGGCCTGGGATCTGCCGTACTATAGATCTTCCCTTGTATCCACAATAGTTTTGAAGGCAAATACTGCTAAAATCAGCAAAAAGTGATCATGAAGAATAAAATATGGGAAAGAGATAGCAGGAGAACCACATAAAACCTCAGGTAAACAATGGCCCTCACACAAACACAATTTACTGATTGCATACCAAGGACCAGGCATAACCCTACTAGGCCCTCAGCCCCACCTTTAAAAACAGCACAGTTTGTCTTCTTTTCTCCAATGCTCCATTATACCCCTTGCTTTGCTAAAACTATTATCACCACCATCATTCTTCCATGAATATAGTGTTTAAAAATTTACTTAGGGATCATACATATATCACCTAGTTTCTGCTTCCCAGCCACATGGAATCATTATTACTAAATCCATTCTTCAGGTGTGGAAATAAGCTCAGAGCAGTCTGATAGTTGGTACCTACTTCCTGAACCTTCTCTTCTATGGGGCACTGACTCCTCAGTCAGCCAAATTTCTCATGGTGGACAATTTCTGCAAAATGCTGGTTATTCTGGTCCGTAAAGGCCCTGAAGACAAAAACACCCAGCAATGCAGAACAAGACCTTTCATACTACCACCAAGTCACAAATGCAATTTTGTTTATTTTGCTTGGGCCAAGTCCAGAGGCCTTCCAGCACTGGCTCTCAGGTCCGGGGTGAAGAATGATAACTGTCAGCCAGAAAAGGGAGAAATTTTTGAGTGTCGATGTTTCCATTTGCATTACCAAGATCAGCAATTTCCACACCATGTCTGAGCTTCAGACTCACCCTGAGAGACATAAAACGAAGATTTGCAGTCCCCATCCCCAGAGATGTGGAGACTGTTGATCTGAGGTGAAGCTGGGAAGCTGTGTTTCATTATGCTCTCGGGATGACTCTGGTACAAAGGCAGTCTTGAGAATCATTGACCTAGAAAATCAAAAACCCAAATTACAGACCAATCACTTTAAACCTACTGAATTCTAATCTCTGGCAATTTAAAAATTTGTGGCCACACTGGGGACAGAAAGGAAATGACCTTGGAATATTAATGCCAACACTTATAATAGCTATTCACTTTGGATAACTTTTGTACAAATGACATGAAGACTTTGCGAGGGAAGCATAAAATTGTAAAATGTGAAGCCTAAAATCAGGTGGAGGGACAAATGAATACTGGCTACCTAGAAGATGCTTTCAGGCAGCTGTATACAGTGGCTTGTTGCTCAGGCTTCACCTCACTCCTCTGTTTCTCTGCTGCCCTCCCCTCCCCTCCCCAAGTAAGGGCTGCTCCCAGTTGCAGGATGACACTTCAAAAATCAATCGGAAACCAAAAAATTACTTCTCTGGTTAGCATCTGTGTGGCAATATGTTTACTGCCTCTGTTCAGCCCTGAGCAACTGCCAGGAAAGCCAAAAAGAGGGCAAGAGCTCTATTCATCTAATTACTTCAGCAGAAGAAAAATGTGTTAATTAACTGACCTTAATAATTCATATATATCTGAACCAAAGGATCATTAGACTTGCATGCAAGGCCTGGCATCTGAATAAAGGACCATTGGAATGATCTCACAGACAGCTTCATTTTGGAGAGGTGATCTATTTTTGTTTTCTCAAGAACAAATCTCCCACCCCCAAAATGATTGAAGAACCTTTCTGCAAATTACAGGTTGGCTATAATACCTTGATCCCTCCAATTTCCTCCATCCCGCCAGGGGATGTGAAATATTTTTGGAATCACAACAGCCTAACACATTAATTGGATTTCATTATGCTAGCTGCTGATTGGAACATTATACAGTAAAGGGGAGAGTGACTGTGTGTGTCCTCTGCAGACTTCCAAATTGGAAAGAGGAGGGACACCAATGAGGCCTGCTTTGCTGGGGACTTAATAGAATCATTCAAATCCCAGGTCCCTGTCAAATATGCTAGTGCATAGAAACCAGCCAAGAAAGCAGTTGAACAGACCTCAGCTTCTGAAGTCAGGGCAAAGAAGGGAGAGGATGCAGGTAATTGTAGTCTCAAAAACAGTGGGGCAGCTAAGAAGGTCCACCGTCTGTTTGCCTTCCTGGGGTCTTAGCAGGTAGGAGGTGGAAACCCATTTTAATTCCAAAAATAGTAAGGTAGAAATGAATTACGGTACATTTATAATGGAGACAAAGTCATTTTCTGGAAGCATTTGTGAAACAAATACACAAGCATCATAGATTGAGAAGTACCCAGATGGAAGCGAGTCTATTTTAGAAAAGAAAAACAAAAATAATGAACAAAGGGTGGCAGGAGTTTCTTCAGCCAGTCAGCAGAGATGACAAAGATACAGCTGGTCATGGCAGAGGGACAGAGCACCTGCCCCTGGCAGCTACTCTAGCCCATCAGGCCAAGGCTATCACTGTAATGTGTGGCCACAGCTGAGCCCCAGGGCCAGCAGCAGAGTCCTAGGACTCCTGCCTCACAGGAAAGGAATTCTTGCCAAAGGGCTGGTCAGAGGTGGGAATGGGCCAAGAGCACCACTGACACAGGACCCCAGGTTCCTGGGCTATGAGTTGAAGCCCCCGCCCCCATTCATATGTGGAAGTCCTAATTCCCTGTGCCACAGAATGTGACCTTATTTGGAAACAGGTCTTACAGACATGACTAGTTAAAATGACATCGTGTTGGAGCTGAGGGAGAACCTCATCTGTATAATTGGTTTCTTTATAAAAAGAATGTCGCATGAGGAAACAGACTTGCACACTAGGAAAAGGCCATGTGCAGATTGGAGTTATTGCTACGGACCAAGAAGCTACCGGAAGCTAGGAGAGAGGCCTAGAACAGAGCACAGTTCTACAAACACCAGATTTCAAACTTCTGGCCCCCTCAAACCGTGAAACAACAAATTTTAGTCATTTGAAATTGCCTAGTTTGTGGTACCTTTTTTTTTTTTTTTTTTTTTTTTTTAACAACAGCACCTAAAAACTAATACACTGGGTCAAGGAATAAGTTTGAGCAGATGGGAGAGAGCTCTGACCTCTGACAACCCTACCACAGCTCCAAATCTAGCTCTTGACCTTAGACAACTTGCCAATTTTTTGAGCTCATTTCTCCATCTGTAAAAGGGTTTCTTGGCTAGCACATGTTCTTAGGATTGCTAGGACGATTAAATGAGATAATGCTGGTAATGGGGTTAGCTTTGTGCCTGGCACATGGTGAGCATTTTAAAAATGTGAGTAGCTACTGTTAAGGGGATTCAGAATCAAATTAACAAAGTTGGGGGGTGGGAACAGTGGACATCCATCTGTAAACCTTTCCCTCCTAGGTTTTACTTTGTACATACTATGAATTGTTATGCACAAGTCTGTCATGATGGTTGAGGTTATTTATCTGCATGGCTGATTCACCAACATCAGGACTCTCCTCACATTCTCCCTTCTCTATTGCTACTTCACTAAATCACTCTTGGCTTTCAAATCTTCCACCAGCCCCTCTCCTTGCATTAGATTCTTTGTCTATTTCCACTTAAATCCTTCATCCCAGAAAAATGACTTCTCCCCCTTGTACTTTGAGTTTGCTTTACCTACCTCCAGCTGTCAATCTTACTGTTCTCTAGCTGCTCTGCCTGGAGCAACCTCCCATTGTGGGCCCTCTCTCCCTTTCTTTAAGCCCCCTCTCATCCTACCGTCTCCTCATAAAAAAAAAAAATCCACATACAAAGAGAGTGATGAAAATAGGAGTCATGTTCTCACTCATACTTAAATCTCATCAACTGCCTTCTAACCCTAGCCCACCCACAGCTGATAAAAATAAGCCTTTAAAAAAACAGAATGAGTCATATTGTATCACAAGGAGCTTTGTTTCCATGCCCTGCATGAAACCCTGTATGCACATGGCCTGGAAATCATGTGAGTGACAGTTCGGGAGAGACAGCTACTGGCGTAGTATCTTGGGTCCCCTCTCCTTCTCACTACACCAGCATCACCTGGATATTCCCAGGGAAAGGGGGTAATTCATCCACATAAGGAAACCCACATCATCCAGGAAGTCCCTTTCTCTCTGCAGCACTAAAATTACCATGAGTCAAACTTTTGGAATTTTTCCCTTACCTGCTTTGGAAGCTGCATCCAAGACATGGGTGGAATCTTTCCTAATGTTGCACAAGTTTGAGGTGAGACCAGCTTTTCGATTCTTCACCAACATCTCATTATCAATAAATAAATAGATGGAAGATGGCCCTTATTTTTGCTTTTGCCATTATCTCTCAAGTTCTTTGAGGATCATTTCCTTCTTTGCTCCATATGAGTCTCACGATTCAATAAAGTAAGTCTGAGATGAAATTAGCTTCTCTGCTTCTGCTGTTGGTGGGGGTCTATGTAAGCTGCCGGCCTCTGTAGCCCAGAAATACGTTGTAGCTCTTAATGGTAGATTCTGTCCTCCAGTGTTGCAGGAGATCCTAGAAGTTCACCACCAATTTCTTCGTTCTGAATTCTTGTCTCACAAATTTGAAGAATGAAATCCACAGATGAGGATGCATGAGTGTAAGGGTAGGATATAAATTTTGAATTGAAACAGAACTTCTGCAGGGCCAGACTGTAGCCAAGAGGTGTTGCCGCTAGAGTGTGCTAGTCTAGGGTATTATTGAGCACCACGCTATTGGTCCACAATTATGCTCATCAGGGTTTGAAAAAGTACTAATGCTATTGGTTAGCCCTTCAATACCATTCAGGTCTGGTCCACTTCCATTTCCCACTGCTATTGGGTCAGCAGAAGTTTGAGATGGATGTATTGGTTGGGAGGTTCTAACTGTGGCTCTGGGCAGAGCAGGCTTCTGCAGTCAGCGTTCACACCAACCACGCCCAGATGCCATGGGGTGATAGTTCAGTGCTCCTGGCTCTCATGCCTCAGGCCCGCGGTGGCATGGTGAGCTCCTGCAGCCGCCTGTGCTTGCTGTCTGTACTCCAGTCTCATTGCTGCTGTGCAGCTCTAGGACAGGGCTTGACTTCAAAACTACTGCATACACGGAAAAAAAATAAAAATCCCTGAGATTGGACTATAGTACCTCATTCACCTGGAAATAGTGACTAAAGTATATGACCTTAGGTGGACCAATCAGAGTCCTTCCTATGTTGACTTATAGGCCCTGGTAGAAGACGTGTCTTTCCCCTCTGTGGTTGTTAAACTAGGATGTTTCCACAAAACACGCATTAACTATCTCAGTGCATTAAGAGAGCCGACCTGTAGGAAGCAGAGGGACAATAGGAGAGATTGACAGAGACATGCACAATGCCATAGAAACACCATCTAAGCCAAGTTTCAAGTAACATCCCACTCTATGCCAGGCCCTTAGCAACTCATTGTGAGAAACTTTTAAAATTTAACCCTCTTGGAGTTAGTTTTGGTACTTGCAACTGCAGCTGAGACTTAGCTCGTTTGCACCTGTACGGCAGCATCAGTGTTTAATGGTCAGCATATGTTCATTTTCACTGGTTGTTCAACATTTTGATCAGCACCACCGCTTTTAGAAAAAAAAATCTTGGCCAATCAGAGTGGGTGATAGGCGGTGTAATTCATGCTGTGGGTGGGTAGCCTCTGTTCTCTGTAAACTGTGGCTGCCTCTTCAGTGATTCTCCCTCCCCCATTGTCCATCTTAACAGGAAAATGAAACAGGCCTGAAAGCTCTCTCCCATCCTGAAAATGTGAAGAGAATTACAGAGGCAGAAGTAAACTCTTTATTCCTTATAATCTTCATGAAGTCCTGGCTAGAGACTCTTTGCAAGAAGGGACACAAGATCAAAGCCTCAGCTGCTCCACCCTACCCATGACCTCTGTGTGGCCTCTCCACCATCCTGCTAATTTTGTGCCTCAAGGTGCTCAGAGAGCAGAGAGGATGTAGAACAAGAGTGGCCTCTCTCTCTGGGTTATACTCAATTGCTGAGGCTCACAAATTCCAAAGTGTTACAGGTCTTAGGTCCTAGTTAGGGCCACTTAGGAAAAATGGGGACTTTTTAGTGAGATTAACACAAAGCTCTGAATCTCAGGAAGAAGAGGTGAGTGTTATTATGGTTTGGATCTAAAATTGTCCCCCAAAGAGCTCATGTGTCAGGCATTGTAGCAATGCTCAGAGGTGAAAAGATTGGATTATGAGAGATATAAACTCATCAGGGGCTTAATCCATTTGATTGATCAATAATTTGAATGGCCTACTGGGTGGTAACTAACATCTGGGGATGTGCCCTTGGGGAATATATCTTGTCTTTGGCTCCTTGCATTCTTTCTCCTTCCTGGTTGCCAAGAGCTGAGCAGCTTCCCTCTGCCATGCCCTTCCATCATAATGTCCTCCCTCACCTCAGGCCCAGAGCAATGGAATCTGTTGATCATGGACTGAACCTCTGAAACCATTAGCCCCAAATAAACTTTTCCTCCTTTAAGTTGTTCTTCTCAGGTATTATAGTCACAGTGAAGAAATGCTGACTGACACATGTGTCCCCCTGTGGCTTCTTATGCAAATCAGTCCAGATTTTATGCACCAAGGTAGTAATTAGCCCTTCTTTGTCAGACAAGAAGTCCCTATGCCCAGAGCAGAGGATACTTGCCTTATTTATATTGACACTCTAAGAGGAGCCCTTCCACAAAAGATCTGGTTCCATATGGCTCTACTCGCTAAGAATACAGCTGTCAGGTTCTATGAAAACAAACAAAACATCTCAAGGAATGCCCCCGATCAAAGGACCTTGCTACACAAGTGGAGGCAAATAGATGTATGAGGGGGAGGGCTGTCACATGCCTCCACAGGACAGACTTAGCTGAATCTCATTCTAGTCCAGGCCTTGTGACCTGGATACACCAATGTTGAGATCATCAATGAAATTTCCATTCAGGTAATTCTTAAAGAAGAGCCAAGGGGAGATGGTGACACTTAAGAGAGCACAGCATGGAATGTAACGATGGATAGTTGTAGGGAGGGTAGACTGAGTAGTGTAACAAGAGGTGAAAGCCAAATTCTCTTGAGATGGGTTTGTGTCAAGGTAGGGGCCAAGATTAACAGGAAAGTTCTGCATCAGCCATTAGATGGCAACACTTGTTGTTCCCTGTCTCCTTCCGAATAGGCTCCTCCCCACCACTTACAGTTCTGCCAAGGGTATTGGACATTCCAAGAAATAGGACATTTAGGAAGCTTATCTCCTTTCCTTCACAGGGAGGCTCTTAACCAGTCCATGCTTGACATGCCTGCATGTCATTCAACAACAGGAGTGATTTGCCATCTTTCGGGAGAATGAGTAACTCAATGCATTATTCCTCCAGGCCCCAGCAAGGAAAGGAGGACAAAGCTCCTTTGGCTCATGCCTCACCCCATCATGTTCCTTCTCTGAGAGCTTGTGCACGTCTGTCTTCCAGGCTCCAGGAACATCTGCTTGGGGCTTGGCAGTGTTCCATTTATATTCCTGACTTTAGCTCTTACTTAACTTGTGCTTTTGCTGCCATCATCAGGAAGACTCTGGGCAAAAGCAATGGTAACTCAAGGACTACGGAGCTAAAGGGCCAAGGTTCTTAGGAAGTTTCACCTAGTGGGGGGAACTACAAAATACAGAAGTATATCCAGGGGGGGCATCTTAGCTCTGTGAATCCCCACGATGTCTTTATAAAGAAAAATTAAAGCCAAATTTAGACCAGAATTAACTAAGGGATATTAGAAATGGAATGTTTTATGAGTCTGCTAGGGAAATGAACATTTTTAAGTCACTGAGAAGCCAGTCTGGAGCTCTGTATTCCATGGATACAAATAAAGACTGAACTGTGTAGCAGATACCACTGAAATTGAAGAGATTATAAGTTAGAATGGAAGTAGAAATATCCTAAGTGAAATAATCTTCAATGATCTTATTGATTTTATTGATTAGAAAATAATTCACATTGATGGGTAAATAATAGCTTCCCAGAGGATGATAGAATGGCCTCAATAGGGTGACAGATTATTGGAGACGGTGTGAGGAATGATTTCCCCAAATGTGCTTGGTAGTGGGAGGAGGCTATTCAGAGGTCATTTTGCCAGGGAGGTAAGTAGAGGTTCCTAGCACCCTGGAAACTCCACTCACCCTCTCTACAGGTCCTGTTTGATACAAGCTGCCCTTCACACTTCTGCAACTGGCATTACTACCTCCCAAGTCATTGATAGAGGCTGGCCACCTCTTCTGCTCTTGTCATGACAAGGTCAGTTAACATTCGTGGATGTTGGTCCAACGTCTCAAACTTAAAAATTAACATGCTCCTTTTTTCCTGTCCCCTCTTTTCCAGTTTAGTTCAGTTTCTTGGCTTCAGCTTTTATGGTCATGCCCTTTGTTCTCTCAAGTACCCAGATGTGAAACTGAGTTGCTTTGTACTTTAACTTCATCACTCCTATACCTTAAGCCTACTATGCACCAAAAATGTCACCTTACCCCCAAGAGAGATCAGGCCTTTGCCCTTCACATCTGGGAGCTGATCTCAAGGTCCTTGTAATGTCCTGCCTGATTAGTGTGTCTGTTTACCTGAGGGTCTCAGACCACATCAGATAATCTATCAGTGTGATTATGGTGGGGAAGTGGGTCATGTGGTATCAGTTCGAACTCCAGAAGGACTAGAGACCAAATGTCAGCCATGTAGGTAGTCAACCATGTCTACATGATCAAGTCCTAATAAAAAATTTGGACACCAATGCACCAGAGAGCTTCCCTAGTTGACCATCCTCCAAGTGTCTTGTCACACAACTTTATCAGGAGCAGTCAACACTGTCTATGACTCCACTGTGAGAGGACAACTGGGAGCTCCATGTTTGGAACCTCCATATGTCTCTACCTTTGGATGATTTTAATCTGCATCCTTTCACTATAGTAAACAATAACAGTGAGGACAACAGCTGTCAGTAAGTTCCATAAGTCCTTCTAGAAAATTATTAAACCTAAGGGTGACCTGCACTTATCCTCTGAAATTGTAATTGATACCAGAAGGCTGGTCTTACAGGCTGCCCCATACATTCACAACTACCTTTGCCAGAACCTACAACTAAGCTAGCATATAGGAGTTGTTTGATACTTGAAAGTCTCAAGAGGAAGTTTTAAAATTTTCTCTACCACTAAAACCAGAAGATACTTGAGGGCAAGGGCTATATCTTGGTTAACTTGTGGAGATTTTGTTATTGTTGTTTTGTTGTTTTATTCCTAGTACCTGGGACATATCAGGTGATTAATAATTTCTTTTTAAATTGTGACATAGCCATGTGTCCAGCCAAGACCAAGTGGCAAGTAAAATATGTGGTTTAAATTTGCCATTTTCCCTGAAACTTATGGAACTAATTTAATAGTATGATTTTAGAAAATTAGGAAGATAAAATGATCACAGTGAAATTTAACTAAGACTGGTTGAAACTCTATATCCTCATATTATTGGGTTCATGTATGAACTAATGCCTCAATCTATGGATTCCCAAAATACAGATTGGAAACTTTACACACATGTATTCAACTGTTCCAGTAAATATCTGCTCTTTATCTCATAATTTATTAACATCATTGAAGTAGAGTTTATCAACTTCTTTACCTGCAAGCCTGCTTCTTTTCAGCATTCCCCAACTCAGTGAACAATTCTGCCATCTACCCAGTGGCTCAAACCAGAAAACTGGGAACCATATCTTATGGTTTAGATATGAGGCATACTCCAAAAGCCCTTGTGTTAATGCAGGAATATTCAGAGATGCAATGATTAGATTATGACAGCTGTAACCTAATCGGTCTATCTTAGTTTGAATGGACTGACAGAATGAGAACTGTAGGCAGGGTAGGGCATAGTTGGAGTGGGTAGGTCTCTGGGGGTGTGCCCTAGAAGGGTTCATCCTTCCTACAACTCCTTCCCCTCCCTCGCTCTGCTTCTTGGTGGCCATGAAGTAAGCAGTGCTCCTAGACCATACCTTTCCACCATGATGTTCTGCCTCACTTGGGTCAGAGCAATGGAGTCAGACAACCATGGACTGAACCTCTGAAAATGTGAGCCAAAATAAACTTTTCTCCTCTAAGTTTTCTTTGTCACAGTGACACAAAACTTACTAAAACATCGTCCTTGACTCCTTTCTCTCCCTTACCCCTTCATTCAATTATCACCAAGCCCAGTGGATCCTTTTTCTAAAATTTGTTTGTATTTCCAGTCCTACTCCTCCAGATCATCATCATCTCTCAAACAGGCTTTCAGCTTCCTGTCTACTGCCTCACTTTTGAGTCTTCTCCAGTCCATTCACAATGCAACCTGAGTGTTGAAGCATACATACTATCTTGTCTGTCTTCCTTAAATCCTTGTGATAATTCCAACTGCCTACATGATCTATCTCCCAGATGTCATTACCACCTTCCTCTCTGGTCCCATCACTAACCACTTCCTTCTCATACTTAATACCCCAGCTATTGTGAGATCCATCCAGTTCCTCAAATTTACTGTACTTTATCTCATCACTCTAGGCTGGTACCCATGCTGTTCCTTCTGATTGGAACACCATTCCCTCCATTTTTCCTAGCAAATCCTACATATTCATTAGGTCTGTGTAGATTTCAATACTCTGGAAATTATTCTGTAACAGACTGCATTTTCCAAAGATGGCCAAAATATCTCTCATTCCACATATTCTTTGGAGTCCTGATCTGCCCATGTATGGAATCTAACTTTTCTGAAGTTGTCATGTTTTGAAGAAACTCAGGCCACATGGAGAGGCCACGTGTAGGTGCTCCAGTTGAGAGTCCCTGCCCCGCTGTCCAGTGCTGAAGTCATTTACTGTGATGTCATATCCCAGCCATTTGACTCTTTCTGGCAAGAAGTCCCAGTTATTGTGCAACAGAGATCTGATTAGATCATGCCCTTCCCAAATTCCTGATCCACAAATTCTGAGGACATAATTATCTAGTGGTATTATACCACTAAGTTTTGAGGTCAATTCATTACCCAGCACCAGTAACTGATATATCTTCTCTGACTACCTAGGTCTGGATGAGGCTCCCATTCTCTGGCTTCTCATGGCATTTTGTACCTTTCCCTTTCAAACTTTCCAAACTAAAGTATCACTGCCTACTCACTCATTCTACCACACACTAGATATTAAGTCTATGAAGGTGCAGATTGCATTTACCTTTTGTACTATCCCTGACACTCTAAAGTTCCTGGAATTAAATATATTTTGCATATTCCCAGCACTCTGTAGTTCCTGGCATTCAGCAGACTGTACATAGTAACTTTTTAACCAGGGAGGGTGGTGGCAGCACTAGAAGACTTTCCACTGCATGCCCATGACGGGATAGCACAGCCAGAACATGCACCAGAGAGTCAGGTGCCTGCTTCTGTAGGAAAGCACACAGGTGAGCACGAGGACTAACAAGAGCCTGAGCCTGCTTCCACCTCAAAAACTACTTTCAATTTGTTAATTTTTTATGAGAGGAAGACAAGTCTGCACTGGAAGAAAGATCCATATACAGAAAGGTTAAAGGGTCAGGGCTATGGCTCTAGATGGCAATTCATCCTGGGAGTTTATGACTACAGAGGGAAACATCTGGCCAACCTTTATCTGAAGCCTGAATTAATTATCAGTCCAGAGCCTGAACCAAATCTACTGAGTCTCGAGTTAAGTTCTGATTTCAAAAACAGTCTTGACGGTGGTCAAAAGATCTAGGGCAAAGGGCCAGGGTGTCACATAGGGGAATGGTAAAAAGATCAGCAAGACTCTTTTAGAAGATAAGGGAACAATAAAGGCTTTTGGCCCAGAGGCCAAGGTTTTATTTAGAGAAAGTAGATGAAATGTAAATACTTAAATTCTGTAGTCAAGTAGAATCCTAAAAAATAATAACAAGGAATATTATTTAACATTATTTCCTGATTAAAACTAGGAATAATGGAGTAGAGTGGATTAGAGGTATGTTTTTCCTTTTTTTTTTTTTTTTTTTTTTGGTTCTGCGGGTGCATTAATCGGGTGTTCTTTACTGAGTCATATCTCCAACTCATTTTTTTTTAAATTTGAGACAGAATCTGGCTAAGTTGCTTTGGGTCTTGCTAAAATTGCTGAGGCTGGCCTTGAATTTGAGATATGTTTTAGTTAGCTTTTTGCTGCTGTGACTGAAAGACCTGACTAGAACAATTGTAGAGGAGGAAAAGTTTATTTGGGGGCTCATGGTTTCAGGGGTCTCAGTCCATGGACAGCCAGCTCCATTCCTCAGGGTTTGAGGTAAGGCAGAACATCATGGCAGAAGGGTGTGGCAGAGGGAAGCAGCTCATATGATGATCAGGAAGCAAAGAGAGCAATCTCCACTTACCAGATACAAATGTATTCCCTAAGGCCATGGCCCCCAATGTCCCACCTCCTCCAGTCACACCCTACTTGCCTTCGGTTACCACTCAATTAATTCCATCAGGTGATTAATTCACTGATTGGGTTAAGGCTCTTATAACCCAATCATTTCTCCTCCAAACCTTCTTGTACAGTCTCACACATGAGCTTTTGGGGGACACCTCACTTTCAAACCATAACAAGATCCTTCTTCCTCAGCTTTTTGAGTTACTGGGATTACAGGGATGTACCACCATGCCAGGCTAAAAGTATGTTTCTTTCATATGTGAAATAATTGTTACTACCAACACGATATTTATATAAATTAGACAAGGGCATTAAGAATTGGAATAAAGATTTCCTTAGATAGAATCTAGAAATTCAATAAAAATATCTTGACAGTAAATAATGCCTTTTGAGACTTTCCTATGTCCAGTTCCTTGAGTTTTCATTTTCAAAATAGAAATATATAGAGGAAGTTGTTAATAAAATACCCAGTTCTGAGAAATGCAGGAGTGAAATACTTGCCAGAGACTCTTCTCATAGTCAGAGAGGATGGAGGTTCTAGTGAGATCTGCTATGATTCTTTAAAAAGTAAGACACAAAATTTGAGCAATTTTGGGTATGCAAAATGTATACATAATATAAAATTCAACAGGTTGAAAAGACTATAAAATACAAATCAAATCTCTCTTAACAGTTTTATTGTAATATCTAGGTTTTTTCCCCCTGAAATTGAAAATCCTTTTATTGTTTTATTTGGTGTCTACTTCAAGAATAGCATTAGGAATAATTTTCTGTATTTGTACTAAGAAATAAAATAAAAATCTATTCAACTAATATGTGATGTGATTAGAGTTACTTTCTATCTTAATTCAACTCTTATCAATTAAATTCCTTTCTCTACTCCCAATACTCTGAGACTTATCATGGCAAAATCCTACCACCTAGTGGAAAAACTCTCCACTCTATTCTAAATCCATTTTAGAATTCAGAATACATTAGTTGGTAACTATTAGCTACAAACATAGATCACTTTAAAAACTTTCCTTTAAAAGAATAAGCTATTAAAGCACCTCAATAAAAATTTTATAATTTTTAGCCCCAAAGACTTCAATAATATTACCCTTCCTTTTTCTTTTTCTTCTTCAGTATTACCATTTCTTGACAGACAGTTACTGCAAACTGCAGACATCAACTTTCATTGTCAGGACTTTTTCCCATCTTCATGTTCATTTAGTGTGGATGACATCAAGATTTAGGCACAAGATCAGGCACAGTTTTAAACTCCTGCTCTTATTAAGCACAATAAATTCGCGTTCACATCTGTCTGCGGAGTCATTCAAATCATGTCTTTTCTCGTCCCTCAAATCCGTGAAATAAATCTCATCCTTTCAGATTTTGAATTTTCCTTTTTGAGTAGACTACCATTCAATGTTTATTCACGGACACGGATTCTACAGTGCTTTGTTTAGTTTGACTACTCTATCCCAGGCAATGATCTCAAAGGCACAAACCTGCTGCAGATATTATGAACTGAGGATCTGACAAGGACAACAGAGAAGAGAAGGGGAGGAGAAGGAGGGGACCCTAGGAAGTCAAAAAACATGATAAAATATATAATATAAAAGCCATAATAAAATATATAAATAAGTGGCTCTCCAGAATTTAAGTACTATCCTGAGCTGTAGATCCATGATAAGTTTTAAATTTCTAATCACTCAGCTAAACTTTGGATACCACCATATCCACCCCTAAAATATCCTTGAGTTCAGTGAAGGCCGAATCCTTAGCCAAATCATATGACCTGATATAGGTGGACTTTCTTACTTTAGGATAAAAATTAAGATCAAAGAATAAGTGGACATAAAGCTAAAGAATGTCAAAAAAGTACACAGAATTAATCAAGGTTCAACTAAAGGTGATGAATACTAAAATAATTGCAATTAGAACTTTACCTAGCAAAGTAGAACTGAATGGGTATAGAAAAGGCTTGAGAAGAGGAAATGCCAAGAAAATTATATGAGAGGAGGGAGGTATGAGAAGAGATGTGGATATGATTTGGTCCATAAGGATTATTGGAGGGTTAGACAGCCACCCACCCACAAGCCGCATCTCCCAGGGTCAAGCAGCCTGGCCCTGCCTGAGATCCATGGCCCCTAGAACAAACTCTGCCCTTTTAGCACTTCATTTGCTGAGGAACAAATACTAAGTTAGAAGGAATCCAAAGGAAACTTAATGTGACCATAGACATGAAAGGGGAGTTTTGAGATAAAACTGGATTCACTGCTTCTGTTGGTGAGTGGAGTCTATGTAAGCTGCAGGGCTCTGCAGTCAGTACAGCCAGTTTTAGTGGTAGCAGCTAATCACAGCAGGGGATGCCTGCCAGCTTGGGCTCCAAAGGTCGCAGCTGGCAAAACCTGATTCTTCTCCATTGTCACTGAGTGGCTTGTTGCAGTCTTCAGTTTGGCAGTTCTAAATGGGGGCTATGCCCTCAGGTGTTGCAATAGACCCCAGCAGCTCAACCCCAACTTTTTCTCAGGTTTTTGTCATGCAAATCCAAAGAATGGAATTCTTGGGACAAGAGAAGCAAGAGTGAAAGGAGTAGGATTTATTAGAAACAGAACCCTTGCAGGGGCAAGAGGGGACCCCGGAGTAGGTTACTGCCTGAGTATGCTTGTCTAGGGCTTTATATAACACTTGGGTCAATGCTACTAGTTCAAACTTTTCCTACTCATGGTCTGAAAAAGCACAAATGCTATTGGTTAACTCTGAAGATTGAACTTCCATTCAAGTTGACCCCACTTCCATTTTCTTGCTGGTTGATCAGGAAGCAGGAGGTTGAGGTTTGTGGGTCATGGATGCCTGGGGATTCTGGCTGCAGTGTTGCATGTGCAGGCATTTGCACTGGGCTTGGCCAGCAGCCTTGGTGTGCCAGCTCCGAGTGCCCTGGATCTCCCTGGCTCTGGCTTGCCCCTCCTCAGGCTGACACTGGTGGGTCAGGCTCTGCGACCGTAGTCTACGCTCAAGTCCCTTAGGCCACTGCTTCACAGCTCCGGGACAAGGGCTTGGCTTCAGAAGGACAGATTCTTTTTCTTTAAGGACAAACTAAATGAATTAAAGATAGAAAAATCTGGTTAAGAAACAGCATCAGCAAAGAATACCTGGATAAAATTTAGTCATAAAAACTATCAATATTCAAATTTCTATCAGAAAATATGAGAACAAGACAGAAGACCAGCATCTGAGAAACCATAATGCAATGTTGGCTTTCAGGGTCTTAGGCAAGAAAGAGAGAGTGGGAAAGAAGGAAGAAAGGAAGGGAGGAAGGAAAGGAGGAAGGGAGGAAGGGAGGAAGGAAGAAAGGAAGGAAGGAAGGAAAGGAGGAAGGGAGGAAGGAAGAAAGGAAGGAAGGGAGGGAAGGGGGGTAGGAAGTGGGGGGAGGGAAGGAAGGAAGGAAGAAATAAGAGGCAGCCAAAACAAACAAACACAAAGCAATGTGAATTACAAGGAACACAGCCCAGTTTTATGAAGGAGAAAGAACTTGCTGGCTGAGTATTTCTTTTTCTGAACCTCAAGAATCAGGAACTGAATTAAACACTGCAGAAAATGCCAGGAACACAGACTGTAAGTCTGCAATATTGTTATAGTCTCTAAACCAGAGCAGTTTCATGGTGGGTAACCTTGCAACCAACCTGTGCTTGAATAATGTCATTCTCTTGCCATCTTGAAATTCTCAATAATTTATAAACATAGGATCAGCATTTTTGTTTTGCACTGAGCCCCATCACTTAATATAGCTGATCCTACACTAAATTCAGATTGTAAAGAATTTTTCATCCACTACTAGCAAAATGTCCTTTCCCCTTTCATCTAAAATAATAGACAAACCTTTAGAGAGAATAGGCAGGAACAAGGACAACCTATTCACCTCCTTTCTCTCCCAGTCCCCCTTTCTGTCTTATCTATGATTGAGGTTCCCTTAGGTATCCTGTCCCTGGACAGCAGCCACAAGGTTAGGGAGTGCTTTGACAGCATGAGCCATGTCATCAGAGTCTGTAAGCAGTGAGTGAAGCCTTTCTTTGTTACTTAGTGTCTTGTCCACAGCCCAGTTGTGCCAGGGGTTGGTTGCACAAAGGTCAAAGAAAGTGCCCAGCAACAGCATGAGAGACACGTGGTTTATTGTGGAAAGCATACAAGACATCAGAGACTGCTCAAGGAACAATTCAG
Source organism: Glaucomys volans (assembly GCA_020662805.1). NCBI lineage: Eukaryota > Metazoa > Chordata > Mammalia > Rodentia > Sciuridae > Glaucomys > Glaucomys volans. The sequence goes on from JAJEJO010051578.1 coordinate 97,467, forward strand.
TGGTGAAAGCTGACAGCTCCTTTGTCCCTTATGATGCTTTGACAAGCAGTGCCTCCTTGTCCTCACAATTGTTTTGTCCAGTGACAGCTGACTACATAAGTGACATGTATCCTTTCCTCAGTGATTTTCCAGTCCCCATTCAGGGAAGGGTTATATAGGTTAGGCTGCAGAATCAGTGACATCATCAGCATTAGCTTATTTAGTTTGTTCATCTGATCAACATTCCAAGGAGAAACTGTCCCAGCAAACATGAAAGAAAGTTGCTTTCTGTAGATAACCCTTACTTGCCCTAGTTCCCAGCTTGTATAAGAGAAAGGCAGTGTTCTTCAAGATAATATGTATCTGGACTTTCTAGCCCAGGCTTGCTCTCAATGTTTCCTTAACTTGACCAGGATTTTGGTAACAGAAAGGGGACATGCAGGAAATGTACCCGTTTTGTTTAGGGGTGATACAATGGCATCTCTAATCTTTCCAGATTGTATCACCTTTCTTCATGAAGAACCCACAGTCAACCTCTGATGAGTAAAGAGATGCATTAGAAGATAAGAGAGTGAATTCAGGACCTGGGAGAATCACAGAATTTTATTCCCAAACAATATTAACAAGCAGGAGATTGTAGGAAATACATATGTATATGTATCATTAATAGCGACTATTTCCTTATTTGTTTATTCAGAAAATTCTCCTTTCTACCAAATGCTGTGGGCACTGAGGAATCAGGGATGATTAAGTTAGGCATGGTCTCTGTCCTCATGGGGGTGTCAGTGCAGTGCCAATCTGACTGTGAGCCAGGAACTATGCTACGTGCTTCACAAACACATTACCTCCTTTCAAACATGTCATGAGATCAGTGATTGTCATCCTTAGTTTTAGAGAAGGGAGAATTAAGGAGGGCTTCATATAGTTTGGATGTAAGATGACCCCCAAAATCTCCCCTGTGAGACAATGCAAAAAGGTTTAGAGAAAAAATGATTGGGTTGTGAGAGTCTTAACCCAATCAGTGAAATAATCCCTGATGAAATTAACTGAGTGGTGACTGGAGGCAGGTGGTGTGTGGCTGGAGAAAGTGGTTAGTTGGAGGTGTGGCTATGAGGTATATATTTTGTACCTGGAGAGTGGAATCGCTCTCTCTGCTTCCTGATCATCATAATATGAGCTGCTTCTCTTGGCCACTGTCTCCCACCATGATGTTCAGCCTCACCTCAAGCCCCGAGGAATGGAGCTGGCCTTCTATGGACTGAGACCTCTGAAACAGTGAGCCCTCAAATAAACTTTTCCTTCTCTGCAATTGTTCTGGTCAGATCCTTTAGTAATAACAGTGAAATAGCTGACTAATATAGGTGGAGAGTGGTGAAGTTTCCCTTTTAGGGACACATAGCCACCAGGAAGCAGAGTTGAGCTTCTAATTGAGTTCCTCTGATTCCATAGATTGGCTGGTGCCTGACAATCTTAGGTTAAGTCTTCTTGAGGGGGTGAAGCTGAAAATGCTTTAGAGGACCATTCAAGAAGCCTGGATACCTGAAGAAAAGAGAGTGAAATGGAGGGATAGAAAGGATTCCCCAAAACAGAAGGGACACTAAGATGAAAGATTTTACACTGGACTCAACATGATGTCAGAGCCTACCTAGCTGGATTTGGGAACTATGGAAGATCTTTTTTTAGGGAGTGTATGGATTTACAATGTTGGATAAAGTATCCTAATTACCATGTGGAATGATAGGCCTTGAAAGAGGCAAACCCTGAGACTAGTTGGGGACTGTTGTGATCATTCAAAGAAAAGGCAATGAGGGCCTAGGTAGGTACAGGAGGTAGGGATAGGGAGGAAGACGGGCTTGAGAAATGATTTAGAATGTGAAATTGAAAACTCTTATTACTATTATTATTTTATTTTTGCAGACTGCATTTTGATTCATTGTACACAAATAGGGGACAACTTTTCATTTCTCTGGTTGTACACAATGTAGAATCACACCATTCATGCAATCATACATGTACATAGGGTAATGATGTCTGTCTTATTTCACTATCTTTCCTTCTGAATTGAAAGTTCTTGACGACTAATTGGACATGGTAAAGAAAAGTGAGAGAGTAGTCCAAAGTGACCCTAAGGTTTCTGGCTTGGGAAACTGGGCAGAGAGTGGTGTCTGCAACTGAGTCAGTGGGTAGGAGTAAGTTCAGTGGAGAAAGGTGCTTTCTCACTGGACCTGCTGAGCTTTGCTGAGCCCATATACTGAGCAGGCAGTTAGTTCTATGTCTGAAACACAGTAGAAAGATCTGGATTGAGGAAAAAGATCTAAAACTCATGTGTTGTGTAATTTGAAGCTGTATAATAAGCCAATCCAAAGATAGTATGTAGAGATTAAAGAGCAGTGAGCAAAACTGTGGACAATGGTGACATTTAAGAGGCAGGCAAAACATGAAGGGTACTGGAAAGAAACAGAATAGAAGCCCTAGGAGAATGGAAGAAAAATCAGAAGAGATCAGAACCAGAGGTCAAAACAGTGAAGAGTTTCATGAATGGAATGATCAAATATATAAAATGCAACAAAAAGTTCAATTGAGGAAAGTTTAAAGCTGGGGGTGTAGCTCAGTGGTAGAGTACTTGCCTGGCATGGACAAGACCCTGAATTTGATCCATAGCATCATAAGACAAAATCAGGAAAAGTTTGAGAAATAACCCTTGGATCTAGCGATGAGTTCATAGGTTAAAACCTTAGTAGGGGAATGGGGTGAGCAAGATGGCTGAATAGGGCAGCCAGCACACACACCTGCTCATCCACAAAGAACCAAAGAAATAAGTGTGAGGTAGTGATCATGAGAAAGCTCTGAAAAAGCAACAGTAAAAATAAAATGAAAATTTTATAAGATCCAGAGACCCAGGACAACAGGATAGCAAGAGGAACAAATTAGCCTGGTACCAGCTGCTGCCCTGGTTCTACAGTCAGGGAAGAGAGGGATTCTCCCCTCTGCAGGGGAAAGGTGAAAGAGAGAGTCCCAGCACTCTCTCAGGGCAGACACATGTTCCATTCCCTGGGACCACAGATATTCCTGCCCTGGCTCAGTGGGTAGCTTCTTAACAAACCAAACTTAGCTCAGTAAAGTAAGTTTCACACAAGTTGCTGAGAGCAGTGCACGGTTGGGGATGGGTATTGTGATACCAAGGAAATGGAAATGGCTTCCCTCAAAAACCAGGGAATTGGGGAACCTGCCTTCTGGAGATCAGGAGTGTGGCCATGCACATGCAGTCCCATACCCTTTCCAGGACCGAAGACAATGACCCACGTGGTTCCCAACACCCCTCTCCCACATCCATCCACACCAGTCATTAACAGGTGGGGAAGACCTCTGGGTTTCCACTGCTGCTCTACCCACAGGGCATGCCGGGGTGGCCTTGAGTAACACCAGGCACTATCTGTTACCCTACCTCCAGTGCACATGCCTACCAATGTTTAGAGAGAAACTTTGCCCAGTGCCAGTGGGGTTCTGCCCTTGCTTGCTCCCATGAGCACCTCAGCTGAGCGGAATTTTGCCAGCTCTAACCATGAACCACACTCCTGCTTGATTCCTAGTGGGCACCACAGCTCAAAATTTAAAACTCTTAGAAGAAAACATAGGTGTAAATATTTGTGATCTTGGATTTGGCAATGATTTCTTAAATATAAGCAACAAAATGAAACTCAATAAATGGAACTTCTTTATATTTAAAAGCTATTACGTTTCAAAGGACACTATCAAAGTGAAGATAAAACCCAAAGAATGGAAGAAAATATGTACAAATCATATATCTGATAAGGATTTAATAGCCAGAATATATAATGAACTCTTACAAATCAATAGCATAAAGAATAAACTTTAAAAATGAGCAAAGAATTCAAATAGACACTTCTCCAAAGATATATCAATAGTCCAATAAACATATAAAATGATGGTCAACTTAGATTATCATTAGGAAAATACAAAGTAAAATACAGCAAGATATCATTTCAACTCATTAGGATGAATACAACATTTTTTTAAAAAAACACAAAGTAAGTATTGGCAATAAGTTGGAGAAACTGGAGCTCTCATTCATTGCTGGTGGGAATGTAAAATGGTTCATGTGTTGTCGAAAATAACTTTGGTTGTTCCTTCAAAATTTACACATAGAGTTACTATGTTATCCAACAATTCAATTCTGAGGTACAGACCCAATATAACTGAAAACATGTTTGCAGAAGAACTTGTACACAAATATTCATAGGGTATTGTTCACATTAGGCAAAAAGTGGAAACAACCCATTTATCCATGAATTGATAATTAGATAAAATATGGTACCATGGAATATCATTAAACCCCTAAATATAATCAAGTACTAATACATGCTGCAACATGCATAAACCTAAGTATGCTCAGACAAAGAGGCCAGAAACAAAAGACCACATATTGTGAGGTTCAATTTACACAAAATGTTAATAATGGGCAAATCCATACAGAAGGTGGATTGGGGTTCATCAGAGGATATAGGGAAGGAGAAATTGGGATTGACTATTAACAGGTATAAAGTTTCTTTTAGAATAATGGATTTATTCTGAAATTAGATAGTGTTAATCATTGCACAAGATATAAATATATTAAAAAGCCACTAAATTGCACACATTGAAATGATAAAGACATAAAATTGTATTATGTGAATTTTGTATCAATCAGAAAAAATAAACTAACCATAAAATCAAATAATATTGAATAAATTGCAACAAAAATAAAAGGAAAATTTTTTCTGGGAAGCAGAAAGAAAAAGGCCATAGCTGTTACTTCAGTCTACTTATATTTTAATTCTTAATTAAAATTCTGAATCTGAACTTGGTGGGAGTTGAAGGTTGGTAGTATGCTTCTCCAAGACTCTTTCCTGACTTGAAGTGGAAGTTAATTTATTTCAGGTACATGACTTCTTTTATAACAGTTTCACCTCGCACAGGACTCTCACCTTTCTGTAGAAACTGATTTTTAAATTTCCAAAGATCACAGAAGTGTCAGCCTTGATCTCAATCATGAATACACCTATCTTCTACAGAACTCAAAAAATCTAGCTGCATAAATGGAGAAAGTACAGAAGTGGGTTGATTCACAGTTAGGGGTTGTAATCTGATGCAATAAGAACATGTTGAGATTGATGTCAGTTAGTGAGACTGTGAACTGTCTCATCAGGAAGTGCAGCTGGAAAAAAAACCAATACCAAGAGGATCATAAATGAAAGTAATAAGAATATATCAAGATCCTGGAAGTCTGACTGATACATGAAATAAATATTAATGTAATAAGCTAGTTAAAGAGTCATACCATTGAGAGGTTGTGTTTAGAGAATATAGTGCTGGTCTAGAACATGTCCATTAGTCACTGTCAAACAGGACATTGTAAAATAATAAGCTAAACTGACAATGAACTCCCTACACCATAAATTCATGCACATTTGTAAATGTATGAAGCAAAATTCAACACTTTGATTTCTCCTTCTTAAAATATTTTTAAAATAATTTAAAAATAATTGTCTAACTCATCACTTGCTAGGTTATATGCAAATGAATTACTTCTCTCACAAGTGAATTCATCTCATATATTGTAACATAAAATACATAGATTCCAATAAGCTAGTCAAATCGACAAACTGGACAAATTCAAAATACAAACAAAGCAGAAGCATTAAGTATAAAATTGTTTAACTTCATTCATCACTTGAAACCAAGAGTTTTGGCAAAAATGTCTAGAAATATATGTCTCGGCAAATTTTTTTTTTCTCAAAACTTCTACAAAATCAAAGGAAACTAACTGTTAATAAGGCAAACATTTATTCTCTGCTCTGCAAAAGAACCCAAAGTATATTTAAGTTTTACTTCTGTGGGATACTAAGAATTCATTTTCTTAAGTCAGAGAAAAAAAAAGTGAAATTAGGGTCTCTAGGGGTTGCCTAAAACCTAGCAAGTAGGCAATAAAGCTATCATGCTATTACTTCAAAGGTAGAAAATTGAGATACTAAGAAACAGTAGAAAATGAGAGAATGTGAACGACTAACAGCACAACAGTCCATTTCTACTAAACTGTTCAATCCTGACAACTCACTTTTTCTATTTAACAATCTCCTCCACAAGGTGGCGCGAGTTTGACATTTGAAATACATATGATTCTAAATTGCAGTTTAATTTTTTGTTTACTTGAACTTAAAAAGTTTTAGTTAATTTCTCCACAAGTAATTTTATGAAACAAACAGATTTGTATGCACTTCTTTCTAATATATGATCCAACCTAATGATTTCTGCTAAACAATTTATGGAGAAAGTCTTTTGATTAACCAAACCCTCTATTTCATAGGCACATATGTTAATGATATTTTTAAAAACACAACTTTTTATTGTTATAGAAAAATTTAAACATATACAAAAGTAGACAGAAATATATAATAAATCCCCATGTAACCCTCATCCAGCTTCACAAAAGTACCAATTTATGGACAATCTTGTTTCACAAAAAGTGTTTCAAATATATCTCCAATTTCTTATTTTGAAGCATCATATAATTTTTCAGTAATTATTTTGGAATGTTTCCCCTAAAACACAATACTACTTTTATTTTTATTTTTTAATTTTTAAGTGTGTTCTAATTAGTTATACATGACAACAGAATTCGTTTTGATACATTGTACACAAATGGAGCACAACTTCTCATTCCTCTGGCTGTGCATGGTGCTGAGTCACACCAGTAGCGTAATCATACATGTACATAGGGTAGTAATGTCTGTTTCATTCTACTGTCCTTCCCATCCCCACTGCCCCACCCCTCTTCTCACTCCCCTCTGCACAATCCAAAATTACTTCATTCTTCCCTACCCTGCCCACTCACTATGGATCGGCATCTGATTATCATAAAAAACATTTGTTTTTTGGGGATTGGCTTATTTCACTTAGTGATATTCTCTAGTTCCATCCATTTATCTGCAAAGGTCATAATTTCATTCTTCTTGAAAGACTGGGTAATATTCCATTGTGTATATATACCACATTTTCTTTATCCATTCATCTGTTGAGGGGCATCTAGGTTGGTTCCATAGTTTAGCTATTGTGAATAGAGCTGCTATAAACATTGATGTGGCTGTGTCACTGTAATATGCTGATTTTAAGTCCTTTGCGTCTAAACCAATGAGTGGGATAACTGGGTCAAATGGCGGTTCCAATCCTTTTCTGAGGAATATTTTTAAAGCATATACACAGAAACAGTATAACACCTTTAAGAAAATGTACTTAAATTCATTGGGATCTTTGAATATCTGGTCTACATTCAAGTGTCCTTTTATCTTAAATATCATAAATAATTTTGGTTTGGATTACTTAATTCTTTAGTTTTGGTGGGGACTTAATAGTTTTACCACAATTATTCAAAAATGTCCTATGGCCTGAGTATTAATTTATCCTCTCCTATTTTTTCTAGTGGAATAAAACAGTTCCTGGGCAAAAAAACAAAAAAGATCTCTTGTGGCAGGAGTCTGACCATTTTAACCATTATTTCATGTAAAGTGTAAACTCGTCACTAGGTGGCAGTGTGTAGCTTATAATTTTGTTAGAGTATGTAAACTGAAAAGTAAATCTTCTGTACTGTTTCCCTCAGTGTTCAATTTTATGACTTTTTTCACTTGGAAATGACAGTAAAGGTGGATTGATTAAATTACAATGTTGAAATAGAATTAATCTCTCTTTATGCTGATTTCTGCCTCTTTTTCTTAATGAAAAGCCTATATTCAAGTTATTGTTTATATTTAGTTCACTGTTATTAGTTGAGTAGTAGTAGTCTAGGATTAAAAATGCATTATAAAATGACCCTATGTTTCAATAATGTTATATGTAACTGATTAGGAAAGGTAAAACCTGTAAGACTGCATCTCATAAGACTGTATTGAATGCAAAATGATGGGTCCTAACAATCCTCATATGGGAAATTAGTGAAAGGAAAATCCTTGAGGTTTGAGAATGTCTCTGAAAATTTCTTAGAGGAACTAGGAGCAATAGTGATCATGATGACAGCAGAGTACTTAATAAAAAATGGAGAAGAAGGGAGGGGTGTTTGGATGGATGAACAGCAAAAACAACTACTTTGAATTTTCTTTAATGCTCTCATGAAAGAATTTTCAGGACTGTCTGATATGGTGATATTTTGTTAATGAAATGATTCAAAGTATGTGTAGACTCATTAAAGCACTCCCCTTACATAGATAGTTCTAAATGTGCACTAAAATTTTACTATACATGCAGTCTATGGGATGTATGAGAACCTGTATTTCAGCTTCCACAAAGTTAAGAAGGTAACAAGTTTCAGCAAATGAAAACCTTAACATGACCAATGTTTGTATTTCTTGATATTAATAAATGTGCACACTTTGGGAAGCTACTTAAGTAATACATTTATACCAATGAATTACCTTCAAACTCACTGTAATGATAATTTCTTCATATAATGGGCACCTATTGTTTGAAATATTCCATAAGTTAAGAAGGAAGTGACACAAGAAAATAAGAACTAGAGTTTCTTTATTGGACAAAAGTAATTAACTGATGCCATCGTGTGGCTAAATACTTTAACTCTGATTTTATGACCCTCTCTATCACAGGGAACAATTACCAAACTGGAAATAACAAATATGATAGGAAAGAACTGAAGCTTAACATAAATAAGGAGGTAATAAAGTAACAGAGTTATTTATATATAAACTCAGGCCCATAAAATGATATGAAGTACATATCAGAGCAGTAGGAGAACTGGGAGTTTGAAATGAGGGGGGACTTTTGCAAATTTGTTGAGAGAACAGGTGCTATAAAACTGGATATTGGAAATTAGACATATATAAATTTACCCCTGAAAGTATGCAAGGTATCCTCTTTGTGGCCATTGTTTGACACATCATGCAGTATGGGTTATGGAATAGACTATCAGGTAACAGAGTTACAATTGAAGAGCAAAGAAGAGAGCCAGATCTTCAATCCTCCTAATACCCCCTGGGTAGGCTTCTGGTCCAGGGCACTCCAACCAAGAGGGAGCCTAAAAGCAATTTTCCCAACAGGGGCAGATGGGCAGAGCAAATTGACTAAGAAGTCATCTGGGCACAAAGCTTACTGACTTGGACAGCAGCTATTAAAAGGATATGTTCAGGAAATGTGTCTGTTTGGCATCTGGTTCCTTTGGGTACTTAAACAAAGCTTTATTCCTGTTTTTCAATGCAAACCATCCCGAGGGAAACTGAGTTTGGAAGCAGCCTCGACCAGAAGGAGGAGGGAAGAGTCCCCTATTCTAATCATCTCAGGGACAAGGCAGCTCAAGGTAAGTTCTCAGGGTCATTTCAGGATAGTAATGCTTGTTATACTACAGAAACTCAATATTCTAGCATAGATTTTTAAACAAATATACTGTGATTGCTCTGAGAAAGGAGGACTTTCTGATTACCCTCAGAAATGGAGATCAGCTCATGGTACATTTGACTACAAAGCAGGTGTATGCATGAGTAAGATACACCTAGTGATATATGATGCTATCAAATTGTGCCTCTACTAAAGTTGGCTGAGCTTCACTGGGACCACAGCTGTCCAAAGCTTGATAAGGGTCCCTTCAAATTCACTAGGTTAGAGTTCTCCTTCTTCAGTTATCCATGGTCAAGTCCCACTGATGCCCACTCTGCCTTGTCTGAAGGAGCAATGCTCCAGAAGGCTCACTGTGTTCCAGATCACTGTGGTCCAGCACACTGTGGGATGTGACCCTTCCTAAGACTTAGGAGGAAAGCAAGCATTGCCTCCTCACCCTTCTTCTCCTCTGTTCCCATCCCCACACACTCCCTGTCCTTTTGTCATCGTGTGGTGGTTCCTCAGTTTTGTTTTACCACCTAATTGATTCACTCCAGTTGCCTTTCATGACATTCTCGAATACCCTTTTTTCCTCTGTCGCAATGCTAACTTTGTTTATCATTCTAAACAGAAGTATCTTTTACCTCTTTATTCTTAAAGTGGTAATAGAGAATTTTAATTCTATTTCTCCAACTTCAAAACAGTAGAGAAATTAACTTCATGCCTTCCCTATAAGGGCAATTGAATATTTTTCTCAATTTAATACTATTTTTGGGCCTAACTGAACTTGACTCTGTATGGGGAACTGTCCAAAGTATTTTACACTTGCTAACAGATCCAAACACACAGCGACCTTTGGGAGTAAGTACTTTTATTCTCATTTTACAGATGAGGAGACTGTGGGTGAGAGTCTAATGACTTGCCCAAGTTTCCTCAACTGCTCAGCCTCTGGCCAGATACAAATCCATACAACTTGGTCCCAGAGGCCAGGTTTTTAACCACAGTGAATTTACACCAGAGGTTCTAAAAGTGTTCTCCAGACTCCCAGCATGAGGATCACTAGCTCATTCTCAGGTCCCACTCTGAAATAACTGAGTCAGAAACTAGCAGGGGGTGGCGAGGGGAGAGACCACAGATAGTAACCTGTGTTTTAACAAATCCTCCAGGTGATTCTGTTTTTCTTTTGAATTTTAGAACTTTTGCTTCATAGAACAGTGAAAGAATTGCTAGTAAAGGTTCTAAGTCGTCTTTTATCTGGTAACAAATCATTGCACACATACATGAATATCTAGTTTTTTCCTCATCCCAGCAACATTTCATCCACTTTACTTGCAATTTGTTACAATTAAAATGGTAACACATATTTTTTAAGAGTTAAAGAGGAGTTTATAGATTCCAATAGGTATCCTAAGAGATGAAAGATATTGCAAAAATAGTTTTCTCCCTTCAAACAAGACTGTTCAAGATCTTTAAAGAGAAGAATCAATTCAAACCTAGCAACATTCAAAACTTTACTTTAGATCTTCAAGACATGTGTTGCTGCCATACCCCAGACAAAATTTCCAGTTGGGAAGAAGTCAAGAATTCAATTGTCTAATGTTTAATCTGCTAAAAATTCACTCTTAGCAACCTCCCCACACTTTCTCTGAGAGTAAGTTTAATACTTCAGAAGATTGAAAACTATTTCTTCATTTTGTGAATAATGGAGACTTTTGATTGTGCTGATTATAATATGCTTGCAGCTTGATTTGCACCTTATGATCTCCCCACCTGAAATCAGAAGCAGACGATCTTACCCAGTATAGCTGGGTTTATGGCTGGGCATACACTTTCAACATTTTACTATTGAACTTCTTTGAAAAATAATTAAGTACCCCCAGACAACCAAATTATTCTATTGCTTCAAGTTTTGAACTAAACCGAGTTGCTTTTCCTTGTCTCACCCAGAAGACCCCCCAATGACCTAGAGACAGATAAAAGGAACTGAAACAGTGATTAACCAAATACAGTCATACAACTTCTTCTTGTTTCTAAAACATAACTGGCACTCCACTGCAAGCACTAGTTACTAACATGTATTACCATCACAATATTTTGAAATACATTAGCCCTGGAAGAAGAAATATTCTCTCCAGCAAATATCAGAATTGGTGTCTCACAAGTGGTATCCCCTGGGGTGACTTGGGGGCAGGAAATTGCCAGAGAGAAGGGGATAGGGGGCACATAAAACACAAGTAAGTCCTCTGAGTCCATGTCAAGGACAAATATTTAATTTTGTGTTTGTCCTCCTTGTCTTCATCATTTCTTTTTGAGGCAGAGAATTCTCCTGAATGATTGCTGGAGCTTAGAATTACTCAGGATGATTATGATTGAATGGCCGGCAGGGTATGCTGCCATGATGTCCTTCACCACAAAGAACTGCTGACTTCTGTAAGGAATTCGAAATGTCATATTTGTCATGAAGGCAGCAAAATAAGAAATAAAGAAGCAAAAGAATGATATCACCGTTTTTAATGCATTTATGTGGGCTTCTTTCCTGGCATTGGGAAAACCATGAGGTCCGTTTTGTATCCGGTGAGTGTGCTTGTAAAGAGAGAGGAATAACATAGAAGTGCACATCACGAATATGGATAGAGGGAGGATTAAGGCCAAGTTGACAAGAAGCAACTCGTTGTTGTTTTGTATCTTGGCTGTTGCACTCTTTCGTGTGGTGTTGGTGAGGAAATCAGCGTAGTCAATTTTGGGTAATTCTACCTTAGTGCATATTGCTGCAGTGCTCAAAGAGGCCAGCAAGCTGCCCAGGAGCAGCCAGAAGATGAGTTTTGAAATCCTGAATTTTAGCCAAAGAAAACAGGAATGAGTAAAGGTTGCAATCTTGAGGCAGTAAAATATAGAAAGGCCAGTGGCAAACCAGAGACTGATAGAACTAAAAAACATCCAAAAGAACATCATCTTTGCCCCATAAATATTGGCCTGATAAGCAAGTGGAAAGAACACAGAGTACAAACTTTGTACTATTAAGATCATCTGCAGGCCAAATCTAGATATTCCTATACACAGTAAGAGGATTTGTAGTAGTATTAGCTTTCTGCTTTTGATCAAGTAGTTGCAGCTCATGATTATAAGAAATCCATTGACTATAATCCCTATGAAGAATTCAGTTGACATGAGGATCATATGAAGAGTAACTGACAAAGGAAAGGCCATGTTTCCTAAGATGAATCTCAGCGTTTCCCTGTAGAAGACCTTAAATACCTTCTCCTGATGATCTTGCACACAGGAACATACAGCTCTGAGAAATCTGATCTTCTGCCAACTCCTGGATCACAGCTAGAGTCCCATGCTTGCTTTTTCATAAGGAAGAAAATCAGAGAGACTACTTTTTGAATCTGGTGCTCTTCACATGAAACTGTGGAAATGCAAATCCAAACATTTGAATGATGGTTAGGTCTTCCAATTACATACTCAGAAAAAATGCCATATATGCATTACTCCATTCTCACTGTTATTCAGTTTTTTTTAAAAAATCTGATTATAAGTATGTTTCATTTATGTTACTGCCATTTTATTTTTTCCTAATGCCATGTGACATATTCTCAGGACAGAAGCTTATTTCTTGCTATCCAAACATCCAACCTCCAAAGTGGCTCTTTCCCAATCACAGCTGTTAACTATAGTACTTCTGAGACACTTTAATAAAATTTCTCCTCTCTATAATCCACCCTCATCAGAAGTAATTTCCTCTTCATACTTGAACTTCTGTTTCTGGGATACAGCTTTTTTTTTTTTTTTTTAAACTTGAATACTATTTTAACCTAAATTTATCATGTTTTCACTGCTGCATTAGTTGACTGTTGACCTTATAATTAGCAAGTCAGAGTTATAAAAGTAGTAAATAACTGATGCACAGTCTCACATCAGCTTATGCTGTTCTGAGCACTGTTTCACAAGGTAGATTGTACAGAAACTCCTGACCACCAGCAGAGGGCGAAATTACCATGTTAAAATGAACTTCCTCCCTATATTAAAAGGAAGTATTCACATAACCATGAAGAACTTAAATTTATTTAAATCAGATGTAAAAATATATAAACGATTATTAAATACAAAAATAAAATGTAATCCTCAAAGTGCTTGGTTTTATAGCTGGGTCATTCTAAGCACTCAACAGATATTAGCTACTATTAACATTATTAAATGCCTGGCCTTGTGATGTGCTTACCATAAGCAAAAACCATGATTCTGTAAAGAAACACTTTCAACAGGAGGTTAAAAATATAAGGTCGAAAGAGTATTAAAAAGAGGGAAAAACTAAATAGCAGGATTTTCCACCCTCTGTCCACAGTGATCCTAGTTTTTAGAGCTCCCACGGTATCCTGTGAATTGTAATCTACCAGCCGAATGAAAGCAAATGCCACTGCCAAGCTTCATCACTCCCTAACCCGTCTGTCACACTGTAGCCAGACTGATCCTATCTCCATCTCTTCTAAAATTCTGGTTTGATAATCCATATAATACTCTGGTTTTCATTCTGCCCCTGGTTTTAGGTCTTGGTCTTTCCCGTCTCTAAATTGTAACTTTGCCTTGAAAATAGTTATTTGCCATGTCTCCTGGCCTCCTGAAGGCATTCCTAGTTAAGAAATTTCATCTCAGTTCCAAACTCTAGATCAGAGTCTTGTCTGTGGGGTAAAGGAAAGATACACAGGACTCACTGTTTACAGCTTAGTACCCATCTTGAGTTACCTATCCAAGACTCGGTTATATATATCAGACGTTTGCATTTAAAAGATCCTATGATTAAGTTCTCAAATATTGTAGACCTGTACAGAATTCTGGTTCTTTGTTAAAATAAAAATCCAATTAATCTTAGGCTTCCATTTTTCAAAAATTCTGTTTTCATCAATATTTTATTATGAATATGTTTCACTAAATAATCTTGCTGAGTTAAGGGTGCTTAAGTAAATAAGGGACAGCAATTTGTCCCTTTGTCATAACCAGCTAGATAACATGTACAGGCCAAACTATTAATTATGTGATATTAGATTAAATGTTTTGGAATGTATACTGAGAATTCTGGTAATATTTTTATTATGACAGATATCAATTCCATTTTTATTATGTGTTAAAAGCTATTTTGAAAAATATACATTAATATGTCTAAAATATTGCTGCACTAAATACTAGTACAGCAATAGGGATCCTTCCATATTTCAATTATCTTCACCATAATAACCAGGATGAGAGTATAAAAGTCACTCTATTATCTTCTTCATTGTCCAGTTTTTAAAATTTATGGTCTTTTCTCCCAATTTTTCATGATTAACTAGATATTTTTTAAAAATGGATCATATATGGAAACTCTTGTTAGCAAAAACAATTTTAACACATTGCAGTTAAGATTAATTTTTTGATAAACCTATTTTATAAAAAATATTTTATTGTTAAAATTTCAATTTTATACCAATCTCAGAATGCAGGTACGCTATGGGCATACTTTAAAAGAATTTTTAAAATTTTTGCTTCTTAGATAAATACGTAATTTATAAGCTAGACCCCCATTGAGGGTCCAAGTTCTTTAAAATTTGGGGCTGAGCTGTTTCAAACCACCTTTCATTTGTCACCTTCATACCAGTGCAACTGGTCAAATGGACTGTGGGCTATGTGATTCTGCTATGAGATTTGAATCCATCCAATGCTCATTTCATTCTGAAATCCTGGATTATGTTTCTGATTTGCCTCTCTAATGCATCATTTAATTGAAGAGAAAGCTTGACTTTTGCAAGAACTATTCTAAAAGTATAATTGACATTAAGCTAAAATTTAGTTTATATTTGCATTTGTGATTTTCCTATCATATGGGCCCTGATTTGCATTTGCCCTGTTGAATCCTATTTTGGAAGGAGAATTTTAGTGAAGAGCTCTTTCTCAGAAGTAGGAAAAGTTCATGTAGAGCAAGACAGTCTTAACATTACTAATTTATAGGCTTGTTAGAGATTTGGAAAATGCAGTAGTCAAATGGAGAGAAATGATTTTCAAATTAAGCAATGTTTGAAAGTTTTATTAAAACAATAGATTTCTTTTTTAAGAAAATAATTTCTACTAGTAGGTACTGAATATTTATAATTTGTTAAACTAATTTCAGTTGAGTCACCTATTCATAGTATGATTTTCTAAATGCTCAAACATTTCTTAGGAACTGACATAATGTAGTCCTTCATTTTTGTTTTTGTTTGTTAAATAAATGCATTAACAGTCCTCTGATTCTAAGAGGATGGTCATAAACTAGTTGGAAAATTAGAAGGTACTTTAAGTATTGATATTATAACCAGCCATTGCCCATGCATAGGGAGCTGCTTGCTGGGTTCTTTTTTGGATGTAACTGCACCAATATTTAAATTTTTAAAACAAGTTCATTGAATTTCTACTTCATGTCAGTGCCAGTGATTAGGCCAGGTGCTTTGTAGATTGCTATAGAAGACTGAAGCTACTTTCATTCTTTTAGTTGTGCACGTTTTTCTTGGAAATTTTCTCACCACCCTATCTCTGCTGTTGAGGTTTGGCAAAGAGAATTGGCATTGATAGTCTGAATATTTATTGGTCCAACTTAATCCACTGGATTAGTATAATACTGTGAAAATACTCAAAATACTTTTTAGGCTTCTGTAAAGTAGTAACTCAAAATTTCACTTGCATTCTGCCTTGTTATTAGTAGACACAGGAAGTAAAAGGAAGAGTCTACAGGGTCTTAAAGAGTCCCTGCTTGCACACTGATAGCATTCAGTTTACTTCTCCTTGCTGAGACCAGACTCCAGTCACTGGAGAAAAGGCATTTTGGTGTTCTTCAATATATCTTTGTTTCTGTTTATGTTCTGTAGTTTTATTTTGACTTTATTTCAGGATTATAATAGGTTGTTTCTGTGGATTTTGGACTTGAAGATGAAGTTTTTAATTTAGTTGCTCAGTTTTCTCCCCAAGTTTCTAGAAAAATATCAAAACATATGGTGAGTGAAGGAGAATTTAAACAGATTGATCCTTGGGTCATAATTCAAGCAGCCAAAATCATATCCATATTTGTTATCTTGTATTCATAGGGTTATATTCTGAAAAAAATAGACAAAATTAGAATTATAAAAATTAATGAAATCTGATTATGCTATTTGGATTTGACAATAATTCATCATTTTACTTGTCATAATATTAGTAAATAGTTATCATATTATTATTAAAATACATTCCAGGCATTGTTCTACACATTTAGTATTTAATTCTCACTGAAAAGCTATGCAACTGACTCATTTAATGAAGATAATGAAGTGCAGAGACTGAGGTTAGATTTCCCCCTTGGTAAAGCCAGTGATTTAGAAAAACAAAAGATGAAAATCTATAGTCTTATTTTGTCAGCATTGTCAGACTCATTTTCTGCTAAAACCCTAGAGTAGTTGAACTGCCTTTGTATGAGCTACGTCTCCTCTAAGAGGGGTAAAGAATAGATTTTCTTTTTTTTTTTTAAGTTGTAGATGGACACAGTACCTTTAATTAATTAATTAATTTTTATGTGGTGCTGAGGATCAAACCCAGTGTCTCACACGTACCAGGCAAGTGCTCTACCACTGAGCCACAACCCCAGCCCAAGGACAGGATTTCATGCTCCAGTGTTTACTATCCAGGATGCTGTACAACATGCATTTGATTTCATCAACCTGAAATAGACTGCAGCCCACCTCCACATGTGTAACAACCTTAGTAGCATTCATGTAATCAGGAAAAGCAATTGGTAGCAGAAAATACAGTAATAGAATAATAGCATAAGTGTAACCCCCATAAACAGGGTAGAATTAAACAATTCATTTTCTTCTAAAGTTATGAGTACAGAGAGTTCATTCTTTACATTCTTTAGTATTTGTAGAAGAAAGGGTCATCTCTATTGCAGGCATAGGAAACTGTTGTCTTGAGATATTAAGCAACTTACCTGAATTTAATCAGAAAATCCATGACAGAAACAGGAATGTTTTGATCTCCCTTAATACAAATGGATACTTTTCAGATAGACTGTCACATTTCCTCCATAATTGAGGAATTTTATATTCTGAAATATACAAAGACTACAACTCCAAATTAGAGTTGAGAACATACCTAAGAGAAATTAGAAAAAAATCATGAAAGGCTGCTCTTACTTAGCCTAATTTGAAAACCAAATTGCTTCAATAAGTTTCGGTAAACATACAATGTTTAATATTTTGACTATGATCTATTTCTTCCTAAGAGGTTGTTTTCAACCTATTTTATCAATGTCTGGTTCATGTGCAAGACGACCATATTCCATCATGGGATGATGGTCTCCCTTTGTATTTATGGCGGCACTCTGGGCTCAAAATGGAAAAAAATAGCAACTTATTGTCAAAAGATAGACTCAGACTGTTTGCCTGGCCCTTCCAAAGACAATTTCTTAGAATGAAAGATACACAGCAGCTAGACACCAATCAGTAGTATTTTAAAACTTCACTCAGCTTTAGCATGGTAATTTGGGCTGTCCATAACACAAAATTTCAGTGTTTTTGAGAGATCTCAAACAATTAATTTCCTGTCTGAAGCTATCGCAAGATAATATTCATAGAAAATATAAAGTTTCACACCCAATTTTGGTGATACTGGCATACTGGAACTCTTGGAAATTCAAAGAGGTGATGTATAAAACTTTCAGAAGTTTTATATGTATATGACCATTCATTTACTAGTGGAGAGAGGAATACAACCCCTTTTGATTTGGATACAAATGTGTTCAGGTTGCCTTTGTGTGTCAACCTGGCATGGGGGTAGGGGGAGGAAGCAGGTCATGTTCACAACAGTGTGTATCAGTTGAACTTTCTCTCTCAAATGGTGTCCACATATAAATGCCAACACTTGTGAAACTATCTAGCTGGTATATGAGGACTGTGACATCTAAAAACTAGTGAATGAAATGAAACATCTTCCTCTTTCAATGTTACATGCATAGTGCATTTGTGTGTGTGTGCAATCAAATATGTTTTTAAAATATATACATATACATGTACATCTATATTTATATCTATATCTATATACTTACATATTGTGCTTCACTAACATTTTTTGATTCCTGGCAACAGAAAAAATGAGGAAAGATCTTGGGAGACTTTCCTTTAAATATTTATGATAAAGCAACACTCTTCCACCTAAAAAGTGTCTGCCCATTTACTTTAAATCTTACAAAAAAAGAAAAAAAAAACCCAAAAGCTAACAACAACAAAAAACATACCCATGATTGTAGTATGACTAAAATTACAAGGTGATCTTATTCTTTTTAGGAAATTTAAGAACATTTGTAAAAGAATAAAAGTAACTCAATTTAACAATGAATTCAATTATACAGATTCCTCTTCAAAAATGAAAATAATTCATGGCTAGTGTCTCTTTATCTTTCATTTTTATTAATAAAACTGTCACATAATTCTGCAAAGGTGTGCATCCAATCATCACATTTTGGATTAAGTTTAGCTCCACATTAACTGAGCAAATTTTCATCTAAGCCCAATTATAACTTTAATGTAGGTCAGCAGGACTAAAACTTATGTCAGACCTAAAAAAGAACATAAATAATCCAGTACTATTTTCTACTATTAATCTTCTCTTTATTTTTTAAAATATCTTTATTAAGGTCTGATTGATACAGAAAATTGTAGATATTTAATGTATACAACTTGATGTTCTGGGATAACTATATACCCTCAAAACCATCTTCACTCTTGCTGCCATGAACACGTCCATCATTTCCAAAACTTTCCTCCCATGTCTTTGTGTGTTTGTTTCCTTTAGTGGTAAGAGGGACTTACCATACGTCTATCCTCTTTGACAATTTTTTAAGAATACAAAATTGCAGTTAAGCTAAGACTGCTCTTCAGATGTCACACTAAGGAACCTAGAAGAACTGGCAAATAAAAAAAAACCCTTTCTAATAATGCAAGCAGTGAACAAAGACTTGCATTATAATGGGGGAAATGAGATGCATGACAATACTTTGGTTCTATCAAATTAAAGGAGAGACAGCAGAAAGATTAATTGCTCTCCTTGTGCACATTCAGCAAAAGCAGTGGCTTTGTAACTTCAACACAATTGCATTTTTAAGGCTACATTTAAAAAATCTATAGAGGAAGAAGCATTTTGAAATCCAGAATATGAATAGAAAATTTTGGTCTAAAGTCTCATCTGATTCTGCCCACCCCAAGATGATCCTTTCTTCTGCCTTTCAGTGAGTAGAGAATCCTCTATCTTTAAGGGCCTTGAGTTACTCCCTTGAGCCAGAGTCCCTTTTCAGATTTTCCTCTTCCTTACTGTCTCCTACCTGATCACTGACATTGACAAATAATATAGAAATAAACTTCTCGGTATTTGGCAATGGTTAGGGGCATAGTTTTAATTTTTTCAGCTGTCAACATGCCAATAAGTGAAAACTAAAATTTCCAATCCAAGTCTATTATTGTTAAATTTTTGATTAAATACAGATTAATGATAAATCTAGTTCTATAATCATAGTTGCATAACCTTTCAATAATTCTATATTGTTTTTATTTTGAAAAAGAATTCAGTTGTCATAATCATTATATACTTACTATAGAAGAGGCTGCATGTGTATATAGAGCTTATTATCAGACTACATGAATCATTGAAACAGCAGCTTTCTCTTTCCACTATATTGTATTTTCTTTTTTTGTATTCTACCAAAACCTTATCTCCAAAGGGTAAATAAAATTTCATGATGTAGTCATACAATTACAAGCTTCACATTCTAAACTTGTTAGATATTTGAGTTGTTGACAATTTTTTATTATTTAATTGGTAATAAAGAGAACATCTTTGCACACAAGTGACTTAATGTATTTCTGATTATTTCCTTAGAATAGGATGGAGGAATGAATCAAAATATATAATACTCACCATATATATTGCTACATTGTTTCCAGAGAAATTGTATCAGTTTATATCCCATCAGCAGAATATGAGAGTTCCTGTTTTACTGTGTATCTGGCAGCACTTTGTTTAATCTTCTACACGTATTTTCTAATTTGACAGGGAAAATGGTATTTAATTTTTATTTGCATTTTTATTACAAATGTTATTTAAGTTTTGTAGACATGTCTTACCCACTTAATTTTTTTGTTCTGTGAATCATCTCTCAATATCTGTTGCCTGCTTTATTTATTTATTTATTTATTTTACTTTTATTTTCACTCATTCATTTATTTTTTGCAGTGCCGGAGATTGAATTCAGGACCTTTGGCATGCTAGGCAAGGTCTCTACCACTAAGCCACATTCCCAGTCCTGCCTGCATTTTTATCTTTGGGTTTTTGTTGTTGTTGTTGTTATTTTACATTGAGGGGTATAGGAGCTTCCTTGTGTTTTTAACAGTTTCCTAATCAGGAAGGAAAATAATTCTACAGATATCACTAAAATTCATTATATTTACTTCAGGGAAGATGAACTTTTTATATCATTTGTAAAATCAATTCCAATAGGAACTCCTTAATTTATCTATTATGCTTTACTTTTTAAATATTTTTAGAATGTATGTGTGTATGTGTGTGTGTTGCTGAGGATCAAAACCAGGGCCTTGACCATGCTTCCCACATGTTCTATCACTGAACTAGACACCTGCTGTTTTGATATCTTTTAATACACTATCTGCAGATGTAGCTCAAAGTACAGTGGAAATCTGGTGCATGGGAGAGATTCAGCTAAGAAGAGTAAATAATCCTGAGAGTCAATCAGAATGATGAAATGAGAATATTGGGAGAGGGCAGCAAATTTGATGATAGATATATGACTAGAAACAGATCAATATCTGACACATGACAAAACCTGTATTAAAAATGTTTACATTTTTAAACTTACAATTTTACTCTTGCTTTTCTCTAGACTTTGCTATTAAGAAGGTATGGAAGTTCTTTAGGTCTGGTCTTTTGAAACATATCAATCTTAGGAGTCTGCAGAATAAAGCCATCTACATATCTTCTATGCACTCCAAATAGTGAGTTTGTGAATAAAAACATTACCAAGAAGTTATAAAATGCCTTAGCTACTTCAAATGGTTTTAATAAGGCCTCTCACTAGCAGAGTTCAGAGAATTTTACAGTATTAAAATAATACATTGTTCATTATGATAAAAAGAAAACAGACATACTTTTTCCCCTCCCAATAAAACTGCTTTTTAGTAGTTTCTTCTTTGTCCAAACATTTTATGAAGGAGAAAATTATCATCTAAACATCAAAACTATTTGAAATACTGCTGTTGCTGTTAAATTCCTTAGAATCTCTATTATTTTCCTGTAGATACCTCTCTGTTTGCTGAGATAATTTTTAAAATTTTTAATATGGTCATTAATTTCTTTAAAAGCTCTGGTTTTGTTTTTTAATCTCAAGCAAATTTTGCCTTATTCTGAAAATGGGCAAACCACCTGGTGAGGGTAACAGTACTAGCTCACAGAAGGACTTCATAGGCCCCAAAGGCTATTCTGTTGTTCATAAACAAGATGATTGTTCTCTTTGTATTCTGAATTCAGGACACTATAATTTAATTGCAAAAATGAATTCTGGAGTTATCAATAAAATATACATTTTAATTTTCTTAAAAAACTAAATATGTTTTAACTCCAGATCTTCTATCAAGTTACTTGGAAGCCAAACACAAACATAAAGAAGGGGTCTTACATGTTTACGAATGGTTAACAAAAGGAAAAAGAACCCAACAACAAAAATGAAGGTCATTACCCCCCTCATTTAGGGGAATTACAATGTGACACAGGAAGTTTTTCTTGTTAAAATGAATTTGTAGGAATCATACCTTGTCTGCATATATTGGTGGTTTCTCAACTGTCAGCTTTTAACAGTTTTAATGTCAACAATAAAGATGCCAATTAAAGGCCTTTTCAGAAGTGGGGGAGAAGCAGAGGGACGGAATGTCAACTGAACAAAATGAAGGGGGGCCATGCACTTATGCACACTCCTCTCCTGCAATAGCTCACACACTGAAAGAAGCAAAAGCAGTATTTTATCTTATTTCTTAAGAAGTTTCTTATATTATGTTTTAAAAAATGAGTGAACCACTTTGGTACATCTTTTCATTTTCTTTGCACAAAAATGATAGCTCTTTGTCCCAGAATTATTTGGAACTAAAAGAAGTACGTAGTCTTAGACTTTAGCAATTTTCAAAAATATTAAGATGAAGATTTCTATATATACATAGTAATTTTCAAAAATAATAAGTAAAACATTTCTATATACTTCATTAAAATTTTTATGGTTCTTGTCTAGTTCGTAATGCAGAAAGGGAAGTAGATCTTGAGTGAAACAAGTAATGACGCCACATAAAACTCATGTGGAGACAGACATTCAAATGAGATCTTTTTGGGTTCCAACCATTTTCACAGATTCTAGCTTCTCTGTAGATTAAAGGTGACACTGATGTCATAGGCATGGGTGCCTCTTTACAGTTTTATATACAGGTATGGCCACAGACTCCTGAGAATCTGATGAACACTATGGACCACCTCCTTCTAAAAGCATTTTATCCCTAACAAATTATAATTTTGGAGGTCTTATAGATTATGATGTTGACTCCTGAATTATAGGTAACTGATTAAGATCCTAGTTCTTAGAAAAAGGTGAAATACATATATACATATTAAATCCCTTATATTGTTTTAAATATACATGGTTCACTCATTTATACATATACGTATATATTTATACATACATATATATATATCACACGAAGAGGTCATAATAAGTAACTTTTAACACAACTGACTTTTTTTAATGTTGGAGATGGTGATAAAAAGATCCTTGATCATCTACCTATGGGATTTATCCTTTTGAAAATTACCAATGATGAAGTTCAGTGAAATTTTGAGCCAAAATCAGTGATGGGTCAACCCAAACTCCTTAGGTTGAAACGTTTGTGTGATTAATTTCAAGGATCCTTTTAATTTCAAATAAGTTCATGAGACTCTAAGTTAGTGTTAGTTGAATGAGATGTGCTTATAGCATTTCTTTTGTTGTTTAAGAAAGTCTTTGCTTTTAAAAGAATCACTTCCGAATGTCAAAACTGGTTCCTTTGGAATTCCTTCTCAAGCCAGTTTTTCCACAGGAAATCATCCAGACACATCATGTCCACTATTTGGTTGGAAAAAGCAGGTTTCTGGTGTTATATAACATGGGTTCAGAACATCAACTATTCTGTGTTTAAAAAGCAGGATGACAGCTGATTTATCATTCCCCCAGTTAAAGTGGAATTCTGATCCCCCAACTCTGCTTTAACTAATGCATTACTGACCTGTATTGTTATGCTTATGATATTTGTTAATCTTGCAAAATATATAATATGCTGTCATTTCTCCCATTCTAATTTTTACTTTTGTATCTGATTTTGTATGCATTAATTTATATTCCCTTTTATAAGGCAGGCTCAGATAATTATTGATCTAGTTTAACATTATTGGTTGTCACTTAAAAATCAGGATGTTTATTGTGTTTATTTATAAATATTCTCATTTCCCTTATTTTCTGTCTTTTATTTGAAACAAAATCTTATGCTTTAAAACACTAATAGGAAAATCTACAAAGTTTCTTACCACTTAATTTTTTTCAATGATAATCATTCAGATATACATATTTTTATAATTAATCATTTTATTGTTTCTTCTTCCATAACTCATACAAGAAAATTATTTTAACTTTATCATTAGTAACTGACTCATAATATAGTTCCCTACATTTGTGATGTAATAAAGATGATTACCAGTTTTTAAGTCTAAAGGTAAGTTGAATGACATATTTATAAAGCTAAAGTAGTGCACTATGGTTTTCATTTCCACCTACCTAATCTTCATCTTGTTAAAGAGGTAGTTTGTATATACAGAATGACACCTATTTACATGGGGGTGGGTTAGTTCCTGCTGTGTCTACTTAAACATTGACTCAACCTACTGTAGGTAAATGCAGGTTTTGTTCTATGTAAATAAGTGAGATGATGGGTCTTTTTACTAATCCAGATTTACATGTATTATCTGGATTTTTGTTGGTGACAGTGAATCCAGTTAATAGCCATAGTCCTTTATGAAAATACACATTGAAACATTTAAAATATCATATAAACATAAGGAAACATTACCACGGGTGAATTAACTATTTGTTGTTGTTTGACATAATGATACAAACAAATTACCATTGTTTAAATCCATTACTGAATCTATTAGCTCATTTCACTGATATACTGAAATAATCTTTGGTAGTGAAATAGATCCACTCTCAAGCTATGTGGTTGCACTGAGCCACACAGCTCTGTCACGTCCACGAAGAGTTATTAACTTTGAGTGAGAAAGGAATTTCAGGGGTATAGCTTTAGTAAAACAAAACACAACTCTCAAGGCAGAGATGGATTTATTAGAGAGCTAATAAAGTACAAAGATGGAGACCTCTGACCCTCTGCTTCCTAGTTCTTGCAAGGAGCCCTAGAAGCACCTGTGAGCATATACCTGTGTAACATTTGCAAATGTATTTTGTTAATATGTAATCCATTAAGGCAGTCCTCTGCTTCCTTTATACTGTCCTCATGGTAAGTGCAATATGGGGACAGGAACAACTGCAGGCATTTTTCAGATTTTAAATTAGGCTAACAGGCAGTCAAGTAGGGGAATAATCTGATGTATTTATGTCATTTTCAGTGTCTTCCCTGGGCAGTTTTGTCATCAGGATCATCTTTGCATAGGACTGGCTTTCTATCATCCACCAGTCAGGTGGGTTTCATGTCACAGAATGTCAGCACCTGAGTCAGGGGTTTAAACACTCTAAACATGTCCAACTGTATCAGACACTAGAAGTCTATGTATAATGCAGAAAAGAAAAATGGTCTGGAAAAACACGTACTCAAAAACCAGTCTCCGGAAATTTGTTCAAATATTACAGATTCTAAATTAAGGAAACAACAGATCTAAAAATTGACATGATAGCACTAGCGATTAGCTGCAAAACTGAAATTATTTTTCTAAATTATTATTAACAATAATATTCTATCAACTATATTAGAAGAGGGAATTATCTTCCTATTTTTTCATAAAATATGTTATTATAATATTGTTACATAAAGGGGATATTCAAAAAATTTGCAGTCAAAAAGAATAGAAAAAAGTACTATAATAGTGTATGAAAGAGTTATTAACAACAGTGTACCATTTTGTTTATATTTGTGGTATGACATTTATTAGCTTTTCAAAATATATCTTGTGATTTTTAACATTTTAATATTCACTTTTGTATTTGATTTTGTATGCAAAATTTTATATGTTTTTATAAGGCAGGTCCAGAGAATGTAAACTTTAGGCTTGTAAAGCCTCATTTTGCCCCTAATTTGAGAATTTTCCAAAGAAGAATGTTGGCTGGTGGATCTTTAGGGAAGAAGAAGAAGAAGCTTTCATGTCCTTTTCCTCTGTCCTTCTAACTTGATGCTTGGTAGTGTCACCAAAATCAACCTTCATGGAATTGACTTCTTTTAATCCCTCATCACTAAAACAAACAAAATCATCACAGTCATCTTTATATAGTAGAACTATTGGTGACTTTTAAAATAATTCTTAATTTTTTACATCAAAAACTATGGCTTTTTTTTTAAAGTTATTACTTTAAAGACCTTGGTTAAAACAGAGAGGGTGAAAATTATCTTAGTTCCCATTAGTACAGCTTGAATTAATTTTAAATTTATATTATTGAGTGTTTACTACATGCCAGTTCCTAGAATTTCCCAAATAATTAATTCATTACAACTTTAGTTTTAAAATGCATGAAAAAACTAGATGAAGCCAAGCAGAAATCATATGATACATATATTAAAGATTCAAACTTACAGGGCACACTTTTTTTGAGGGAAGCATAGCCTGCTCCTTGCAGACTTTCTTGCATGTCTTGAGTGTTCTGTGAAGAGACATTTAATTAATTACCTCTGGAATCTTCCTCTCCTCATGTTTTATTTGGTCCCTCCTTGGCCACGTGGATCTTCTGTGAAAATCGGTGAGGGATGATTGGGGTTAAACGCTGCAGACCTCACATTGTTGCAGGTCTCTGCAATTACAACCTTCCCACACAAAAGAACCACCTCCTGGCTCCACTCCCTTGGTCTTCTCTCTCCACTCACATGATGCTGTTTTCTCACAGGGAGGTACTTCTTATGCATTTATAGGAAGAACACTTCCTTCTTGTAAGTGTTAGTGAGCAACCTCCTTGTAGAGCTTCTCTCTGTTCTTTGTAAGATTGCATTAGAGCCAAGGAAGCTCTGGAGGCCTAACTTGCCTGGATTTCACACCTTCAGGAAGAGGGATTTTGCTATAGCAATAGAAACTTGCTTTCCCAGGGGAAATGCTAGAAAGAGGGAAAATGTGCAGGGCTGAGACTTTGAGGGGAAAACCAAAAGGAATTAGGAACTGGAAAGAGGATCCAAAATGATTAAGAATTTCTGAGTTATTTCTTATGAAATGTACAATACAGGGTCCATCTTCTTGCTTGTACATTGAGAATATTAAGAAAGGTCTTTGGCGAGCTCTGCAGATTTGATGTCCCTCATTCCTCCAGAGAGGTTTGTACAGAACTGAGATCTGAGGTCCAATAAGTGAAGAGATGCAAGACCAGAGGACAGCAAGAGAGCTGACTTCGTGTTTTATGTAATAGTAGTCTGGTAAACAAATGAGTGAAGAAAATTAAAAATGCATGGAATATTTAATAAAGCTGCACGGAAGTATATGTATATGGAGTCCTAGGCAGAATACAAAAATGGATGTTTCCTTGTAGAATGCCTATGGGATTTACAGACCAAAATTCAAGAATTTGAGGCTATTTATGTTTGCTTGTGGTGTATCTTTTTTCTCTTTAGAATTTTTTAAATTTAATATAAACAAACATACCTTATTTTATAAGGTATTCTAAAATAATTTAACATTTCATATGAAAGTTCATTACACTTTAAAATTAGCTCTTTTCCTCCATAATGCTTAAACCAGATTAAATCATTTTCAAGATGTTGGTTGTTACCAATCTTTCAACAGATTTCATCTCTTTCACATACTGCTTGTGGGATATCTTTGACAAGAAATTTTAGTTTTCCAATTCCCTGTTTTTTCATATGTAAAATAAAGGCACTAATCCAGATAATTTCCCAGGATGAACTTTTTTGTTGAACATTTTAAGAAATGGTGTGAAAATGCATTATTAGAATAATTGTGACCCTTTCATCTCCAGGCACTCTAGTCTATATTTATAAAATATTGGTACTTTTTTATACTATAATTACTATAGCACTAAAACCCACTGGTCCAACTAATAGAAACCAGCCCTAAACATGCTCCCAGTATTTTCAGTTTTCTAGGCTGTTACCACATGTGAAATCTGAAAAAATGCCCACAGCTATTCCTTTCCTATGGAGACCACCGAAGATGCCCTCTTGGGCCTTGGTATATAGGCAAGACGTGCTTACATTGCCCTAGCACAATGGAGAATAAGCTGTACTTTTTAAACACCTATAATTGCTTGACATTATTGAGTTAAAACAGAAGCATAACATGGGGGGGTGAATTGCAGCTTGTGTTGGTCCTTCAATGACAGGTTCTCCATGTGGGACAAGTTAGTTCATTCACCACTGGATGCTGCAGACTTTTTCTCACCTCATGATCTGGCCCCAAGTTCCTCCATCTCTCCAAGGAAGAAGCAAATGCTTATCTCTTAAGACTAAAGCTCATTTCCCATCTCATACTTAAATCTGTCCTAATTTTCTTGACAGTGAAAACATACCCATTCCATTCAGGTGGGCACTTCTACCACCACCACTACAGGGAAGAATCTGGATCTGTGGCTCTGAGAAGACTAAGTGTTTGGGAAAACATTTAGCTAAATCTGACTTATGTGCACACACACATACAAATTGGGCAACACAAGCAGCCAAGTCCAAATTGCATGCAGTTTCATATCCAGTCTGCTTACTGTTTTTCCTCAAATTTGGGCTGGGGAGAAGGTGGTCCCTTATAGATTTTGAAAAAAATCCACAGCAAGGCTATCTCTCTGAGGAAAAATGATTATGGTGTTATGGTTTGGATGCACGATGTCCTCCAAAAGCTCATGTTTGAGACAATGCAAGAAGGTTTAGAGGTAAAATGCTTGTGGTATAAGAGCCTTAACACAATCAGTGAATTAATACTTCTGACAGGAATTAACTGAGTGGTTACTGAAGGCAGGTAGGGTGTGACTGGAGGAGGTGGGTCCCTAGGGGTGAACCTATTTTGTCTGTGTTGATCAGAGCTCTGTCTGTTTCCTGGTAATGTCTTAAACTCCTTTCCTCCATCACACTCGTGTGCCATGATGTTCAGTCTCACCTCAAACCCTAAAGAATGGAGTCGGCCTTCTATGGACTGAAACCTTTGAAACCCTGAGCCTCCAAATAAACTTTTTCTACTTAAAATTATTCTTGTCAGACCTTTTGGCCACAGCAGTGAAAAAAGCTGACCGAAACACGTTGTCTGTCCTTGTACTTGACTAAATACTTGTCACTTGGTCTGAAACATCTGCTTTGGGCTATTTCTTTGTGGTATAATTCCACAGGAACAAGAAGTAACAAGTCCTACTAAAAGGCCCTACCAGAGAAGGCACGTTATACCTCCAAATAATAAGAAGCACTTCCTGAAACTCAGAGCACTGCCTCCATCCCAGGATGCCAGTATTGGCCAGAATTTCCCCAAAGGGAAGCTTTTCCCCCTTAAAGAAAATCAAGTGCTATCATTATATATTGCATAACAGCTAGCTGCTATCACTTAAAAAGAGATAAAATGCATTAGACATATGTCATAATATTTTTTAACTTAATATGTGACTTAGAATTTACCTACTTTTTGCCTTACAAACTATTTAATCACATTACTTAACAAATATTTAGAAGTTAGTTCTGTTGGTATTTTGGTGTTTATAGAATAAGCAATGTATAATAAAAGTTGTTTCTAACTATTCTATTAGTTTAATTAGCATGCATGACCACTTAAATATGCTAGGCTAAAATCCAAGTGAAAAAATTTAAGTATAAAATAATAGTTCTGATGTGTAATTTTCTACTTTGCTAATACTCAGAAATTTTACTTCCAAATATACTGGCCAATGGCTTTGCAGGGATTTGGCTTATAATAATCTCTTAAGCTGTTAAACACAACATAGTAAGTCAGAAGAGTCATTCAGTAGCAAAGTAAAAACATTAAATTACAAAAGCTTTCATTGGTCTTCCTAACCTAAATAAGATCAAAATATTTTCTTTCTTTTTCTTTTGGTAGCACTGGGGATTAATCAGTGGTATTCTGCCACTGAACTACATTCCCCAGTTCCTTTGAAACATTTTGAAAAATTTTGAGACAGGATTTTACCGTGTTGTCCAGGCTGATCTCAAACTTGTGAGGCTTTAGTCTCCTAAGTTGCCAAAGCTATAAGTGTGTGCCACCATGCCTGGCAAACATTTTTGATATACATTGATTTTAATTAAGATGACTATAACTTATGACTCAATCCAGGATATTTTTGAGTGAAAACTGGAGAGTTTTTAATGCCGTCATACCTCTGTATCCATGGAAGCGTTGTTCCAGGACCCCCACAAACACCACAATCTGTAGATGTTCATGTCCTTTATATAAAATAACATAATAGTATTTGCAAATAACCTATTCACATCCATCTATATACTTTAAATCATCTCTAAATTATTTATAATATTTCATACACATGCTATGTAACTAGTATACTGCATTGCTTATGAAGTAATTCCCCCAAAAGACTCTGTAGATGTTCAGTAAAGATGCAGTTTCTTTATAAAACATTTGTTGCATCCGAGGATGTGGAAATTACAGATGTTGAGGACTGACTGTAATTTTATCAGAATGATAGAGCCATCTGGGACAAGTAGAATGCCACTCTTAATTTTGTGATTTAGAAAGATAAAGAAATATGTTAACACAAAAATAATTATCAGTCATGAAACATTTACTTCTCTTATCCAGGCTTGCCATTGGGATGAGGCTGACAGCATGACCCCTCTGCTCTCTGCTCCATGTTCTTTCTGCATCCAGCCCCACCTTCCTTTCCTCTCACAGGTCATATGGAAAAAATATTGGGGGGGGGGCATGGAGTATAGAAGTGCGAAGGTACCCCTCTGTCCATAGAATACAGGTGTTTCTTCTGAATCAGAATCCACTAAATTCTCTCACCAACTTGGGCAAACGCTGAAAAATTCTCAATGTACTTAAGTCTTGTGTCTCAGAATTCTTTTTGAGGCAATGAACACAGAGTAGATTGCATATTAAAAATCTAGGTGGGCAAAAGGGAAAATGTTCAAATAAAAAGAAAACAGAATAATATTTCCAATGCAAAATCTTTCCACACGGAGTGCATTCTTGCCTGCCAGTCCTTCACCTGCCATTCTCTTGCCCAGTAGTAACCCTGCACGCATACAGAACTAAGCTGGGACAGTTTTCCTATTATTCAGTCTCGTCCCTTCTCCATGTCTTTGCCTGAGTGAATTCCTCTGCATGTGGACCATCCAGCATGAGTCCACCCAGCCAACTTCAGAGAGCAGGCTAACACGTCACAACTACACAAGCAGAATCTGACATTTCTTCCTTGGGTTCTCACCAGCTTTTATTACACTGGTTTAAAAGTCATGTACCTCTCTGTAATTAAGCTCCTGACTTTGTTTTGCATTTTCTAATCTCAGTTTTCATTTGTTCCAATTCCTTTCCCTCCTGAAATGAAGATATTCATTTGTTTCACTACTGCAGAAGAAATGCATGTGCGTTGTAACACTGAACCATATGACTATAGCTATATGACTAGATGTCAGCTTCAACAAAATTAAAATGTTCTTCCCCAGAACAAACTCCTTAAGATATCAATTATAGCAATTGTCATAATTTGATAAGTATTTCTGCAGATATTTTTCTAAATTAATATTTTAGATGACAAACACAAGCATTCTCGTTTACAACTGAAACATACAAATGTATGTGTGTACACATATGTATATAATGTATATGTCTGTAAAACTTTCTTTTTCACTTGATATATAATGAACATCTCTAAAAATCAATATGTATTAGATCTGACCCATTCTATATCAGAATATCCCCAATATGACTTTTCTAGAATGTTTTCAAATCTTATGAAAACTACAAATTACCCGGCACAAAGGAATTTTCAGTAATTGTAGTTGTTAGGGAAATTAGTAGGATAGGGAAAAAACATTCCAAATGTTTACTTTTAAAATGCCCTAAAATTTCTTTCCTACTGTGGCACTCAATTGAGTGAAATATTATTGAGTGAAATATTATTGAGTGAAATATTATTATTAGAGAAATTTATAAATATTTTTGCATACTCAATGTAGAGTCATATGAGCTCTCAGAGTAGAATGGGATGAAAACAGCTCTCAGCTATGACTCTGAATTATAGTTGTGTCTTACTATATTATTACATTTCTAAACGTAGAAAATAATTCCTTGACTTTGTTCTCATTGAGAGGTGGGGTCCGTGTCCCTTCCCTTGAGTCTGAGCAGGTTTATGATCAATTCCACCAATTAATACAGTGAAAGTAAAGCTGTGAACTTTCAGAGAAGGTCCTTGGGCTTCAGCCTGGTTCTCTTGGGAAGCTGGTTCTGGGGTAAACCAAACTTCAAGAAGTCTGCCTACTTTGAGTGTACCATGTTCAAACAAAATTATACAAAATGTCATATTCTGAGATTAAGTATGATGTTAAAAACATTTTAAAAAGTGGGTAAGTAGGTGAATTAAAGCAGAATATGTTAATAAGTGATTGCCTCTATTGGGACTATGAGACATATTTTTCAGCTTTTAATGTTATGTTGGACTTCGCAAAACATTTCTTTGTATTGTCATTTTTTTTCATTTAAAAAGTAAGATAATAAAGGTTAAAAACATTTAACTTTATATAACTTTATATAGCTTAAACTTTAATATTAATCTTGTTATTTTAAAATATTTTTCTTTGATTTTCTTTAAATATGTAGTTATGAATTTAAAAGAGGGCAAAATTTACATGCCTGGGAACAGATTAAAAAAGTTTCTTATTTCTACCTGTAAATGAGAAGAGATTAAAATTATTGAGGCACTAGAATATTTGGGGAGGCCCAGTGGCTGAATGAAATATTTTTAAATGTATGAGAAATTATTGATCAGTGTATAAAACGAGTGTTTTATAGCAATCTGAATTGAAAGCATAGTGCATTAAGTCATATGATACAAAATAAATCATAAAGACTAGATGTCAGCTATGTAAATTGACATCTTTTGTCTTCTTAAAAACTACTCACAGTTGTAAGCTGACATGTCAGTAAATATAAATGCACACATATAAATATGAACCTGTTTTTTCTTACTCAGTCTAATTTTAATATTCTAAAACATCATATTATTTCTTCAGAAATCATTTTTTATTTTATGACATAAACAATACTAATGTGATAATGTCACTAAATAATGAGATAAGATTATAACTATTCAAATTATACATGTAAACCCATGAAAGATGATATTACTGCATTAGGTATTTTGTAGTAAAATGTTTGGCAATGTTAAGGCCTGTGTGGGGAAACAGGAATTTAAGGTTGATCTAATAAAATGAAATGTTTCTACTTTGCTCTTCCAAACAGTTTTTAAAAAGGAAAAAGTCCTGGGTAGGAATTATTTTGTTGCTGTAGCTATGGCTGTTGCTTTTGCTGTTGACCCTTTGTTACTACAGCACCTTCAAGTGCAGCCTAAAATACCAAAAAAGCTGGGAGAATTTTATGAAGTAATTTTATAGGCCATAAGATTTCCCAAAATTATATAATATGTTATTTGGGGGATGAGTAGAACCCTGAGAGCCTATTATCTCAGTAAATGTTTTTATCCACTGAATAACCAATTAAAACTGATAATTCAACAAACTAGTATATTATATGTGACCATTAGTATTGGAGACACTCTGACAGATATAATAAAGGCTTTATTTGATGTTTAATGGCACAAAACATCTCTTTCTCTCCATTAGAAGAATGATTATTACTGTCTTCTTACTGTTATCTATTGGGAGCCATATGTGAACTGTGTATGAACTGGGCAATGTTTGAGCCAGTAGGAGGGAAGCCCCTCCTTTGGGAACTCCTGGGTGAAATTCCCCAGTTGGAGAAAGTCCAGATCATGCGACAGCCTGACCTAGCACACAGCCTTAGATTCAAACAGCCTCCGGATATGGGCAGAGATGAGGTAACCTGCCAAGCACCAAGCAACCTGTTTACCTAAGATGCCCTGCTACACTGAAACCTTATACCTACCAATCCCCTTTGATCTGTATCACTATAAAGAAAGCAAGTGCAGGCTTTTTCTTTGTTAGAAGTCAGACCCCTCTAGTTGGCTCAACTGGTCCTGCCCCTGCTTTGAAAATACATAATTCTTGCCTTTTTGTCTTTGTTGCTTGATATATTACTTTCATAGCTTTTATGTCACAGCCAGCCCATCCCTCCACTGGGTACCTACTCCCTCACCCACGCAGGATGTGAGCAGGAGTTATCCCCAAACTCCATCATTATCCTTGAACTTTAACTTTGTTAAAGAATGTGGTCTTTTATCTGGCTCCCTCTCCAGGTTGTATAGATTACTTGTGGGAATTTATTTATTTTCTGATGAGGGTAGGGCAACTTAAGAAAAAGAATAAGCACCAAGACTTTTTATAGACTGTACCCATAATGGAAATTAATAAAAAGTAACAATGTGGTTATGTGTGACTGGATTAAGAAAAAGTTTAATGCCCTGAATTATTAACAAATAGCTTTGCCAATAACAATTTGACAAACTGTTAAACAACAGAGGTCTTTTTGAATCAGTTATA
Source organism: Glaucomys volans (assembly GCA_020662805.1). Lineage (NCBI taxonomy): Eukaryota > Metazoa > Chordata > Mammalia > Rodentia > Sciuridae > Glaucomys > Glaucomys volans. The sequence goes on from JAJEJO010051578.1 coordinate 131,783, forward strand.
AACACTGTCTTTTGGTATAACAATTTGTGGAGCATACCTTAATGAAGTCTAGCTTCCTGCTTCTGGTGGAGGGAACAGTCCTCGGGAACTTGGGGAGAAGACTGATCCTCAGGAGCTGAGGGAAGACAGCTGTGCTGAATATGATTTTTACCTGGTCTATGCATAAAGATTCAACTCAAAATTTTGGCTTTCTAAGTGAACTATAAACGAAAACAGAGTAGTGGAAGGTATTGGAAGATATGGTGAAGGAGGGGCCTATGAGACTTTTTCAGTCACCAAGTTTAAAACAGAGACTCAAGTACAAAAAAAGAGTCGCCTCAAGGAAAAGGACTATAATATCAGGGAAATTAGCTGCTAAGGTCATAAGCACACCTTTTTTTTTTTCTCACTGCACCAAAACCATCCTGACGCCCCCATATGTCTATAACCATAGGGTCTATATCATCTGTCATTTATCAACTACTGTATCTCTACCATCTATCATCTGTCATTTTTTATCTTTCGTGAGTTTAGCATCAAAAATGCTCTAAACTTTTGTGCATGACTGTATGAAGTGTATTTTATCATTTAAATGTTTGTTTCAAAAGACAAGTCAATTAGAAAAAAAATACCATATGTATGGGAGATTTGAAGCTCATAATCTTCCGAGAGATTCCAAGAGTTCTCATATACTACAAAAATAAAGATAAAAATGGACAAAAATAATAAAGTCACAAACAATGAAATCCATGATCATGAAATATAAAAATATGCTTTATAAAAAATACTTTATTGTGATTGAAGAAATGTGAATTGAAACAGTAGTGGGATATCATTATTCATCCATTAGATTGGGAAGAGTTAATGAGAATTTTCCAATCCAGTGTTATCATGGATGTGAAAGGGAAATTCTTATGAACTGTTAGTTGGAATATATTTTTAATACCGTTCTTTAAGATCCAAGTCAGTGTCATTAATTACATTCGATGATGCTACTCAACCATCATCACCCTATTTCCAAAATGTGTTTGTTGTCTCAAACAGATACTCTAACCATGTGGTGAGAGTTGGGCCCTATTCCCTCCTACATCCAGCCCTTGGAGACCTCTAACTTACTTTCCATTCATAAACTTGCCTAGAGTAGATAGATATTTCATGTAAGTAGAATCATACATTTGTCCTTTACATCCAACTTATTTCATTAGCATGTCATCTATCATCCATGTTATAGCATTAAAGAACTTCATTACTTTTGAGATTGAATAATATTCTATTAATGTACTATACACTACATTGTGCTTGTCCATTTGTCTTTTGATAGACATTTGGATTATTTCCATCTTTTGGTTATTGTGAATATTGCTGCAATAATCATCAGCATACAGATACGTGTAGGTGTCTCTGCTTTCAATTCTTTTGGGTCCACATATACAGATGAAATTTCTGGGTCTTGTGGAATTTCTTTGTTTTGCTTTTGATAAAACAACTAAAGTTTTCTGCACAGCTCTTACACCATTTTGCATTTTTACCAGCAATGCACGAAGGTTCCAATTTTTCCATGTCATCACCACCAACAGTTGTTATTTTCTGTTTTTGTTTTTTAATTTATTATAATTATAGTCATTGTGGTAGGTATTATATGATCTCTCATTAGGCTTTTGATTGTTGTTTGATGACTAATGATATTAGATTTTTTTTCATGTGCTTATTGGTCATTTCTGTATCTTCTTTGGAACAGAGTTATGTAAGTCCTTTGCCCATTATTAAATTGGATTGTCCTTTTATTGTTGAGTTATAGGAATTTTTATATATTCTGGATATTAAATGTATTAACATACAATTTCTAAAACCTTTTGTATTCTATGCTTTGTCGTTTCATTTTCTTGATGATATCCTTTGAGACACAAAAGTTTTTATTTTGATGAAGTTCAATTTATCTAATTTTTTCTTTTGTTATTTCTGATTTTCATGTCATATCTAAAAATACAATGTAAAATTCAAATTTATGAAGATTTACTTCTACAGTTTCTTCTGAGAAGTACCTAGACTTTGCTCGTACATCTAGGGCATGAGTCTATTTTGAGTTAATCTTTGCATATGGTGTGATGTGAAAGTCCAACTTCATTCCTTTGCATATAGAAATCTGTTGCCAACCTAACACCATTTATTAAAGTGACTCCTTTTTGAGTGGAGTTGGCACCCTTGTCAAAAACAAATTGACTATAGATGTGTGGATTTACTTCTGGACTCTCAGTCCTCTTCCATTGGGCTAGATGTCTGTCCTTAAACCAGTGCCACACCTCTTTTTATTGTTGCTTCATAATGAAACAGTGCTTTAGTCAGTTCAGGTTGATGTAACGAAAATGCTATAGGCAGGGTGACTTAAAAAATTGAAACTTATTTCTCAGAGTTCCGGAAACTGGGAAGTTCGATATCAAGGTGCCAGGATGGTTGAGATCCAGTGGGCAACCTCTTCCTTGCTTACAGATGCCATCCTCCTCCGATGTCCTCACATGGTGCACAGAGAATAAGCGTTGATCTCTCTTGCTTTTCTTAAGGACACTAATCCCATCAGGAATGCTCTTCCCACATTACCTCATCCAAACCTGATTACTTCTCTCAAAGACCCACTTCTTTTTTAATTTCATTTTTAAGCTATTCTAATTAGTTATACATGACAGTAGAATGCATTTTGACACATCCTAAATACATGGTGTATAACTTCTCATTCTTCTGGTTGTACATGATATAGGATTACATGACACTGGTCATGTAATCATATATGCACATAGGGTAATACGGTTCAATGCATTCTACTATTCTTCCTAACGCCCTCTCCCCACCCCACCCGGCATTCCCCTCTGTCTAATTCAAAGTACCTCTGTCTTTCCCTAGCCTCCCGCCCCCACCTTATTGTGCATTACCATCTGCATTTCAGAGAAAAATTTTGGCCTTTGTATTTTGGGATTGGCTTATTTTGCTTAGCGTGATAGTCTCCAGCTCCATGTATTTACCTGCAAATGCCAGAATTTCATTCCTCTTTACAGCTGAGTAGTATTCCATTGTGCAAATGTGCCACATTTTCTTAATCATCAAATTGATGTGGCTGGGCACATCAATTTTTAGAGCAGCTCAATTCACAATAGCCAAACTATGGAACCAACCTGGATGTCCCTCAACAGATGAATGGATTAAGAAAATGTGGCACATTTGCACAATGGAATACTACTCAGCCATAAAGAGGAATAATGCAGGGTGGAAGGATGGCAAGAATGGAGGAAGGATAGAGAGCATAGAGGGAAGGGAGGGGTGGAGCTGAGGTGGGGGGTAAGAATAATAACAGTATGTGTGACAGACATCATTGCCCCGTGTACATGAATGAATGCACAGATGGGGTGACTCTACTTTGTGTACAACCAGACAAACAATAGCTGTACTCCATTTGTGTTCAATGAATCAAAAAATTAAATAAAAAAATAAATAAAAAATAAAAAAAATAAATCCTTTGGCTGTAACTGAAGAGTGGGATAACTGGTTCAAACCATGGTTCCATTCCAAGTTTTCCGAGGAATCTCCATACTGCTTTCCATAATGGTTGTGCTAATTTGTAGTCCCACCAGCAATGTGTGAGTGTACCATTTCCCCCCATATCCTTGCCAACAGTTAGTTTGCTTCTAGTCTTGATAATTGCCATTCTGACTGCAGTGAGATGAAATCTTAGTTTTGATTTGCATTTGTCTAATTGCTAGAGATGTTGAACATTTTTTCCATATATTTGTTGATCGATTGTATTTCTTCTTCTGTGAAGTGTCTGTTCAGTTCCTGAGCCCATTTGTTGATTGGGTTATTTATTTATTTTTTTGACATTGAGTTTTTTGAGTCCTTTATACATCCTGGAGATTAATGCTCTGAGTTGCATGTGGTAAAGATTTTCTCCCATTCTGTAGGCTCTCTCTTCATGTTATTGTTTCCTTTGCTGAGAAGAAGCTTTTTAGTTTGATTCCATCCCATTTATTGATTCTTGTTTTTACTCTCGTGCTTTAGGAGTCTTGTTAAGAAAGTCAGTTCCTAAGCTGAAGCTGGTGAAGATTTAGGCCAACTTTTTTCTTCTATTAGGCACAGGATCTCTGTTATAATGCCTAAATCTTTGACCCACTTTGAGTTGAGTGTAGGATAAGAGATAGGGGTTTAATTTCATTTTTTACATATGGATTTCCAGTTAATGTCATACTATTGAAGGTTAGGGTTCTTCCACAAGCATCAGAGTGGCAGCAACAAACAAGCATTCCATAATGATCTTAATCAGGAAGTGTGAGTCAACTTTGCTTTCCCTTTTTCAGAATGTTGTGACTGCCTAGCCCCTGAAAATGTTTGCAATTTTGAACATCAGCTGTTCCATTTCTGCAAAACATTGCTGAAATTTGGATAAGGAGTGCATTAAATCTGTAGATCACTTTGGGTATTGATATCTTAACAGTATTATGTCCTCCTCTGCATGAACATGGAATGTCTTTCCATTTCCTTAGGTCTTCTTTGTTTCAGCAATGTTTTCTATTTCTCATTGCATAAAGTTTTTACACTGTGGTTAAATTTATTTCTAGGTATTTCAGTCTACAAACACTGTTATAAATGAATCCCTTCACTAATTTCCTTTTTGTGTTGTTCTTTGCAGGTATTACGAAAATAACTGATTTTTGTATATTGATACTGTCAAATAGTATCAGACAATATCCAAAGCTGAATACATTTTTTAGCTCTTCTAGCTTTCTTGTGAACTATTTGGGATTATCTATATGCAGGATTGTGGTATGTGCAAATAGAGTTTTATTAAAGCTTTTCCCATTTATGTCTTTTCGTTTGTTTGTTTTTTGTCTAATTGTACTGTATAGAATTACCTGAATGAAGTTCAGTAGTAGGCTGACACAAGCGACCTCCTTGTCTTGTTCCTGAAAACTTTCAGTCTTTCTCCACTACTATTGAACTTCATTCAGGTAATTCTGAATTAAATGAGAGGTGATGTTAGTTAATATTTTTTCACGTAACTACCACTTATCATGTTTGTGAATATCTTAATTATTATAACCTTTCAGAAATTTATTTGGCAATATCAATAACATTAAAAGTAAAAGTACATTAGAGTCCCTGTTTGTATATGATTTCAACAGAGACAAAAGGATCATTCCTTAGTAATTATAAAATATCTTTCTGATGGCATTTGAGGGAGGGAGCTGTCAGAAGTTGATATAAACTCAGCCATAAGAGCAGAAAGTTGACCATATTGTGATATGTCCACATTTGGAGTTTCACGCATCTATTATATGTATATCTGTAGACCTGGAGGAATGTGCAGCATCTGTTTTAAAGTAGAAAATAATTTATACAAATTGATACAGCACAAGGCCATTTTTTATAAAACAAACTCAATACACCAAAAATGCCCTGAACGCTATTGTGTGTGTGTGTGTGCGTGTGTACACATGTGTGAGTATGACTGTGCTTTTCAGGAGCCTTGCGTAAGTATGCCACACTATGCATCTTATTATCTAGAAAATAGAAAGGTAGAAATACTTTGACAGTTTTGGGTAATCTTAAAAGATTATATTATGGTACAAATAATAGAATAAAATTAATGTCTTAGAAATTAATTGATAGATGAGTGATAAATACTCCATGCGTAGCCAGAAAGATTCTTTTGTCAAAGGAAAACTATGTTACGAAAACCAAATTTAACCAGATTCATAGTTTTTCTAAGTGATCAGCAAACAGAGATTTAGAGGTCAACAAGACTCCTTCCACTAGATCAGGCTGGAAGGGATGAAGCAATGTTTGGTAGGGAACGCTGATGGTACTGAGAAGTTACAGAAATAACTGGGGGCTCCAGGCTGAACAGATGGTGTTCTCCTCTCCTAAGTTAGTGCTCCCGGAAAAATAAAACCTATGAAGTTTGTCATTCATGTAAACAAGAAAGTATAAATTGAAATATGTTGCTTCAACTTCCATCAATTGTATTTTTGCACACACCACTTTCCCCTAATTTTAGGAGCTGGCTGCCACCTATGGATAAGAGCACTACATTACAGTTTGCATCAAGACAACCCAATATAAACCAATCAGCTTCAAATGTCAGATAGAGGCTTGATTTTGATATGTTTTAGTTCAATTTGATCCAGTTCAAATCAATTTTTTAACAAAATTGAACTGTGCTTTAGGTATTGGTCATTCAGAGCAGAGATAAATGGGTAAGGTTTTGGATTTAAGGAGTTACTGGAATTCATAGAGTACTAAAAGAAATTAACTTAGAAGAAGATATAATAGTAACACCATGGAATTAACACAATTGTACATTGAAAGACAGAGTCCAATTTTAATGACATGTATTTGTGAAGCAAGAAGGGTGAGGAGTGAAGGCTAGGAATTTCCAAAGTCCAAATCACAGACAACAGTCTGTGCTGTGGGTGGAATACAATGAGTTCAGTTCAGGACATGCCAAATTCAGAGAAGGATTGTACGAATTTGTAGCTCAGGCAAAAGATAAGGACTAGGGATATTGTGATTTGGCGAGTAAAAAATAGATAAGCCCTGAGAAAGGATAGGTCACATAAAAATAGTATTGGACAAAGTGGAAAAAAAATGGGCTAGGCAGGGAAATTCAGATCTTCTTTGTTAAAAATTATAAGGTCAAGAAATCTATGAGGAAGTCGTTTTTAAAGTTAAGACATCCCAAGGGCACTGAGAAGAAAATTTTAAGTGTGTGTGTGTGTGTCTGTCTCAGACTCCTTAAAAGATAGTTTGATAAAATAATGACTTCTTGTCTGGAAAAATGCAAATGACTGCCATAAAAAATAATGAATCATTTTAAAATTTCTTTTGAAATGCAGACTGTATAAAATAATGCATCTTATAGGATATATATTAATAATGAAGAGTTAATATAACCAATGTAGTCTGTAGTAAGTTATAGGGGTCAATAAATTCCATACAATCCAGCATAAAATTTAACATCGATATTGATATTTATGCTTTTGCCCCTCTAGTTTTATTTTTTTGGTGTATAAATAAAACCTTCAGACAAGAATAAGTGTGGTTTTATGAAAGGATGCTATCTGAGACTCAATTTGCAAAGTAGAGTTTTATGGACAAAATAAACATACTTGATATTAAGTAAATTTAATATTTTAATTTTAATGGTAATGTGCAGAAAAACTTGACTCATCAAATGACATAGGTACATAGAAGAAATAAATCATGATGTCTGTCTTGATAGACAAATGTAGACATGTAAAATGTAACATTAGATTTTTCTAAAAATCTAAGGTTAAAATCATTTTGAGTTATTACCCTGTCCTCAAAGCAATATTTCTTTGCCAAAGTCTGCCCTTCTTACAGGATGTATGATTGCCAGTTGGCAGCTGGCCTTGGACTTCCATTTCATCTTCAACTAACACTGTAATGTTCTTTAAATGATTTTTCTGTTAAAAATCCTAAAAATCTTAGAAGATGATGTATCTAGCTCTAAAAAAAAGCTTTTATTTTCAAATACAACTGGAATATCAAAGTGTACAGAAGTATATGTGGTCCCTCAGCACTTTTTCCTTATTTAGTCTACTTTGCATTTTATTTGAGATATATTCTTCAGTTAATTTTTACTTTATAGCTATAGTTTAAGATTTTGATTTTTGCCCAGTTTGAATAATTCTTACTTTTATGAAGTATATATAACATACATACACACACACGTAAATTTAAAAAAATTTTAAAATGGGCAGACCTGGGAGCAGGCGCCGGGAACTCGAGGGGCCATGGGTGGGTTCGGCCGCCGACTTCGAGCCAGCCTGAGACTGAAGCACGGCCAGGGGATCTCCCCAGAACAATCTAGGGGAAGCTGTAAAGAAATCAGAAGGGACTCAAGAGCACTCTCTGCCCAGCTTTACTGGGGGACAGAATTTCTTTGAAGAATACCTTCTGGTGGTTTCTCTTAAAAAAAAAAAAAAAAAAAAAAAAAAGCGCTCAGGGGATGACTATGAACCCACCATCACCTACCAATTTCCCAAGCGGGAGAACCTGCTTCGGGGCCAGCAGGAGGAGGAGTGGCTTCTCAAAGCCATTCCCTTATTCTGCTTCCCAGATGGAAATGAATGGGCACCACTTACCGAGTATCCCAGGGAGACCTTCTCCTTTGTCCTGGCCAATGTGAACGGCAGCAGGAAGATTGAATACTGCAGGCGCCTCTTGCCCGCTGGCCCTGGCCCTCGCCTTCCCAAAGGATACTGCATCATCAGCTGCATTGGTTGCTTCAGTTTGTTCTCCAAGATTCTGGATGAAATGGAAAAGTGGCATCAGATCTCTGTGGCTCTCATTTCCCCATTCCTGCAGGGCCTCCAAGAGGCAGCCTTCCCTGTATCTGGAAAAACTGTCACCCTCAAGAGCTTCATCCCTGACTCTGGCATGGAGTTCATCTCACTGACAGGGCCTCTGGACTCCCACCTGGAACACAAGGATTTTATTTCTCTGTTGCACTGTCTTCATTTTGAACAGATTATTCAGATCTTTGCCTTTGCAGTACTGGAAAGAAAAATTATCTTCCTGGCAGAAGGTCTCAGTACCCTGCCTCAGTGCATCCATTTTGCTGCTGTGAGCTCTATCCCTTCAGCTGGGCACACACCTACAACCCTGTTGTCCCCGAGAGCCTCCTGGTCACCATCTGCTGCCCCACTCCCTTCATGGTTGGAGTACAAATGCACTTTCAGCAGGAGATTATGGACAGCCCCAGGGAAGAGGTCCTGTTGGTGAATCTTTGTGAAGGAACCTTCTTATTGTTGGTTGGAGATGAAAAAAGACATCCTGTCACCAAAGCTTCAAGATGACATCTTAGACTGTCTTGGTCAGATGATTAATGAGTTAAAGACCTCAGAACAAATCAATGAGCATGTTTCATGTCCTTTTTTGCAGTTCTTTGTCAAGACTGTGGGTCACTATGCTTCCTATATCAAATGAGGGCAAATGGGCAAGGCCATTTCCAAGAACTGTCCTTCTGTAAGGCTCTGACCTCCAAGACCAACCACCGATTTGTGAAGAAGTTTGTGAAGACACAGCTCTTCTCCCTTTTTATCCAGGAAGCTGAGAAGAGCAAGAACCCTCCTGAAGGCTATTTCCAATAGAAAATACTTGAATATGAGCAACAGAAGAAACAGAAGAAATCAAGGGAAAAGAGTGTGAAATAAGAGCTGGTGAACAGGAATGACTTGACTTATAGGCCAGTTCTAGACTTTGGCCCCAGTTAGAGGGCTCAGTGAAGCTCAGTCCCCAGAACCCAATGCCTTCTCCAGAGTCCTGGTGACCAGATCTTGGCTTCATACTGGTATCTGAGTTTGGGCTCCCAGGTATGAACTTTCTTGGCACTTTGAGGGCTCTGACCCCACGCTCACAAAATTGGACTCAAAGGTGCCTTTTCTGCAGAGGTGATACAGAGTGGGAAAGTGTAGTACACTTTGTAGGTGCTTGCTTGGAAGGTTGCTGCAACTGATGTCTCCTGGGAACCACTACCACAAGATCTTGGACAGAGCTGAAAGAAGTTGTGGCCCAAAGGTTAGCTCCTCCACATTAAAAAAGAGGTCTACGGACAGATGAGGATAATAAAGGTGAAAATCTGGTTTAAAAAAAAAAAAATTAAAGTGACCAGTTAAGTCCATTGGGTTAGAGCATCCTAGGAAAGAAAAAGAGTATGAGTGGACTCTTGCACCCACCCCTTTCAGCTCTTCAGGGCTCGGGACTTTCAAAAATAACAAATGAAATTTTTGATTTTAAAGTATGAATCACAACAGGTATATGAAAAAAATGTTCAACATCCTAGTAATAAGAGAAAATGCAAATCAAAACTACCCTAAGATATCATCTCACCCCAATTAGAATGTCTATTATCAAGAATACAAGCAACACTAGGTGTTGGTGAGGATGTGGGGAAAAAGGTACACTCATACATTGCTGGTGGGGTTGCAAATTGGTGCAGCCCCTCTGGAAAGCAGTATGGAAATTCTTTTGAAAACTTGGAATGGAACCACCATTTGATCCAGCTATCCCACTCCTTGGTCTATACCCAAAGGACTTAAAATCAGCATACTACAGTGATGCAGCTACATCAATATTTATAGCAGCCCAATTCACTATAGCTAGATTGTGGAACCAACCTAGATGCCCTTCAATTGATGAATAGATAAAGAAACTGTGGTATATATACACAATGGAATGTTATTCAGCCATAAGGAATAATAATGGATGGAATTGGAGAAGATCACGTTAAGTGAAATAAGCCAATCCCCAAAAACCAAAGGTCGAATGATTTCTCTTATAAGTGGTTGATGACACATAGCGGGGGTGGGGGGAGGCATGGGAAGAATGGAGAAGGGATGGATTGTATAGAGGAAAATGAGGGGTGGGTAGGGGGGCAGGGAAGGAAAGAGAATGAGACAAACATCTATACCCTATGTATATGTATAAATATGCAAACTGTATGATTTGACTTTGTGTACAACCAGAAAAATGATAGTTGTACTCCAGTTGTGTACAATGAACTAAAATAAAAAAAGAGGAAAAAACAAAAAACAAATATAACTGCCAGCATATTTAACCTATTTGCTTAAAAAAATCACAATTTTTATATGTTAACATTCACTCCTTTAGTGTAACTTTCCAGGGATTTTTACAAAATATGTATATCATGTTGTCTCTACAGGCAAGATATAGAACAGCTATTATCTCACCCTAAACTAGGATCGCTTCCTCCATGCAGACAATTTTAAATCTGAAGAGGACCAAGTGATTTCAAGTTTGTCTCCAGGTCACTCTGGGATTAATGTTGCCATGGTTGAAGATGGCAGACACACAAGATGAAAGGATCCTGAGACAATGGGTCATGATTAAAAGAGTTTCCCCCCTCTCCCAATCCCAAAACACTGGATTTTATTGTGGCTTGCTGGCTCCACCAGGAATCCATGAAACCTGAAAACATTTCAGTTCTGATTGATTTCTCTCAGATTCTTAGAGTTGAAACTCAAGTCAGTGAGGTAATACATTTCCCAGTAACTGAAAAAACCCATAGGAAGGTAATTCCTCCTATTCTGATTTTTTTTGTTAACAGGATGAGGCTTCTAAACTGCAGAAGCAGAGGAGAAAGAGGCCTTACCCAGGGACATGGGTATATAAATCCTCTAGTGCAATCTTCCCTATGATTCCACTTTGAAAACTCTTCTGAATAGTGTGGGTTGTGGCATGACACAATGTGGACCCTTAGGATTCTGTATGGTGGCTATGATCACAGCCCATGGACTAGTCTGTTCTACCTATAACCAGTCTTACCTATTCCCACATGTACTTTAGAAATAATTTCCTTTTCTAGTAGGACAGTGACTGGACCAAAATGAGAGAGCACTAGTGTATAAACAAGCCCTCCTTTTCCAGTACTCAGCCCCACCCATGTTCTATCCCGATGCCAGAAACCTTGGATTTGAGATAGAACATTTACAAGGTTTCAGTCATTTATAGCAGAAAGTTATAGCTCACAAGTTTCTAGACAGAGGCAGAGCTGCAGTGCCCATTCAGAGTCATGGAGAAACTAGTATCAGACATAAAATACTCTCTGGTTAGTCTGGAAGCATCTGTGCAGTGTTCTGATGGTGCTTGCTGAATTAAGCTTAACTTGGAAATCTTGGTATGTGCAACTTAGGTCATTTTTAGACTCAAAAGCTGTTGTATCTTGAGGGAAAACTACTAAGCCAAAACACTTTCTACCCAAGTTGAAGAAAATGGTAATCAGTGAGATCAGAATGATTATAGCAAACTTTGAAGCCCTCGAATCATGTACAATGGAAGCCAGTCCCCTGAATTGACAAATTTTGTATCTGTCAGAGCTTAGTAAAGATGGAAACAGGTTTACCTTTTCACTGGAAGACACAACGGACTTTCTTGACAGCACAGGAGACAAGTCCTCTAAAATTTCATTTAATGGAGTGATTGATGATGGCTCATTTTCAAGGATGGGATCTAGTCATTCAAAGAGTCATCAAATCGAGTCATCTATTGAGCCCTGTGGTGCATGCCTGTAACTCCAGCAACTCAGGAGGCTGACACAGGAGCATTGAAAGTTTGAGACCAAACTGGGCAATTTAATAAGACCCTATCTCTAAATAAAAAATAAAAAGGTCTGGGCATATAAGTAGTTCAGTGGCAAGTGCCCCTGAATTCAACCTCCAGTACCAAAATTAAAAAAAAGTATCAAATTTCCATTAATTCCAAATGATCTAGGCCAAAAATATCTTGAATGCATCTCAGAGGCATATAGAACAACATCAGAAGGGAATGACTCATAATTGATGAAGACAATCAGGAAAGCTTAAGCTGCTAGCTCCTCCAAGAAGGTGCTGGAGGGCAAGAGAGAGTAGTACTGAAGGAACAGAAGCAAATACTTAGGAACTTCAAAACATAAGGGAACAGGTTGTAAATGGTAATGCCAGTTAGACTCACTGAAGTGGAGCTAAAGACCATGGGTGTGCCCAGTCTCTTTACAGAAGATGACATGGATGAGGTGACAAGGAGCCAAATTAAAACAGCAATCAGAAAATGCAAAACATGAGTATCAGTTTCAAGTCAGTGTGAAGAAACTCACTGATGTTATCAATGTTTCCTTTAAAAATCTTGAAAGAGAAAAGCAAGGACTATATGAAGCATTTTGCGAATAAAGCCAAATATGGGAAGCACTTATCATTCAAAAATAATCCTCCAATCAGAGCAACCATGTGGGAGAATGCACTTTGGAAGGTAAATTGAAAAGTTAGGTAGAACACCAGCACTGTCTGACCATGAACTATAACTATGAAGAAATTCAGTGGCAAAGGTAATTAACTACTTGGAAATAAACAGGAAACTCCAAAGTATAGGCAAGCATTGGCCCATATGTCTATGCTTTGACTCATTCAAAATGAGACCGGTAAAAACAATAGAAGACACCATTTCCTTCATCAAAAAATGAGAAAACAGCTCAAAAGAGCTGGAGAACTTACGGTGTAAGAAAATAAAATGAAGCCAGTGAAGTGGCACATACCTCTAATCCCAGGAGGTGGAGGCAGGAGGATCAGAAGTTCCAGGTCAGCCTCATCAATTTAGGGAGACCTTGTCTGAAAAGTGAAAAAAGAAATTTCGGGGGTTGCTGAGGATGTAAAGAAGGAAAGAACAAAAAGAAAGATGGAGGGAGGGAGGGAAGGAAGGAGGGTGGGAGAAAGAGAAGGAGGGAAGAAGGTGGAGGAGAAGGGAGGGAGTGGGGAAGGGAGGGAGTAAATGGAGGGAGGAAAAAAATGATGATAAGCAACATTTGGCTGTATTTGAGTTTGAAATTAAGCTCAGCACCTACCATTACACAGCAACACAGAAGGATGGGTCAGGGCATCCCCTGCATCCTCAGGGCCCAGTGGGAGCAAGCTGTGAGGCTCAGGGATGCTGATGATTGCCAATTTGATCTAGGTAAAAGCTTTAGAGTGCCAACCCCAGAGCATGCACAGGCAAAGCAGGATGTCTGATGCATTTTCTCTCTGTAAACTAATTCTAATTTTTGTCTTTTAGTTTAATGTGTTACTTAGGTGATGATGCATTTGTTCTTATTGAACTTTTATACCATTATAATTTCTAAGTGGTTTCTGAAATACACATTTAATACAATTCTTAATAATGTACAATGTTGATTTTATTGAACCCACTAGAATTAAATCACATATTATGTTTTAATTGGTCCACTACTACTCAAACCATAATCTAAGTTTTACATGACCAAGTGGAGACATGAGAAAGTTTCTATATGCTTATGAGCTACAAAAAGCAATCTATGAGAGTAACCTCATATTTACTCAAATCATGTTAGCTGGTTTAAAAAACAACACACACACACAATACACACACACACACACACAAACATACTAGTAATTTTATTAGTTTAGTTCTAAATTCATAATAAATTTTGGGAACTTCACATTTGGCAAGTATTTGTTTCTGATTTTGTTTTTTCTGTATAACTATTGTCATATTATTTATTATTTTGTCTGTACTTTCCAAACTTTTCACAGTGAAAATATTATCTTCATTGGCTTCTGACTTTAATTTTTGATATGGAAAAATCTGAAGCTGAGACTCTTCTAGAACTTTATTTTCTGTTATTTCTATTGTTTCATTTTTTTACATTTATGGGTTTGATCCCACTTTATTTTGTGCAACAAACAAATTAGAAATCCAACACTTATTTTCTTTTCTTAAAAGTTTAGCTAGTTATTCTATCAAGTAAAAGAATTTATTTTTCCAATTATTTGAGAGACTTTCCTTACTTTCCCAAATTATTTCTGCCTTGTTTTAAAAATGATTATCTCTTCATTATACATTTTAAAAACTCATAAAGCCAGTCTCCAGTCCCTTGATGAAATTCCCTCATAATTTTAGTGTATGCAACTATTTAGCTGTGCCAAAGTGTGCCTTCCACAATCCTAACAAACCAATTTTTAAAATTTAATAAAGTAGCACAAATTTTATAGATTAGTGTAAGGGAATGACTTTTTAAAAGCTTTGCTTTATATCCACAGAAAAGGCATGCTTTTATTTTTATTTAAATTCTTCTTCATATATTTATTTGTCCTCTAGTTCTAATTGAACCCTTCAGAATTAGATCATCTAACTATTACATTTTAATTTAAGTACTTGGTCCAACTACTACTTAAACCATAAATGAAGTTTTACATGACCAGGTAGTCAAAAAAAGAATTGGTATTACTTAAACTGTGCAGTGCTCAGTAAGTGGAGTTTGGAATAGACCACAAGGTCACTTCACAAACATAGCAGACAGATTCTTGAAAATGAATTTAATTATTGAATATTTTCCATGCCTAATAGAACCTAACAATAATAGGAGCCAATCTGCAAAGATTATATCAACTTAGATTTCCTCTACATTCTTTAAGTATTTGAAGAGGACAATTTAACTGAGAGAACAATGCAGTTTGTGGTTTTTTTTTAGTAAGTAGTCTGGCATCCTCATGCGTCTGAAGAAAGGTTTCTTGGTCTCCCACATACAGCTTTGTGCTAGAGCTCTGGCCCAGACTGGGTTCCTATCTCCCTCACAAATCTGCTCAATAATTTCATTGTGAGGACACATCAATAAAATTCACAGTTTCCCTAGATCCTAATTAAAGTTAGGCATTTGTATTGAATGCCAATGACATTTCAGGCACTCATCCAATCCTGGAGATATAAAGATGAGTCAGAAACAGTATCTTCAAGAACCCCAGAGTTTGGTGGGTTGGACAGACCGGGGAAAGGGGGGTTGGTAACAAAGTGGTAAAGATAAGAGCTGTGAGAATGTTAAGGATAGTTGCTATAAAAACCCTTCTTGATGGGTCAAGAAAACACTGAGGAGAGTAAGATATCTCAAGACTTAAGTTTAGGCAGAAGAAAGCCAAGTAATCAATAAGGAACAGAAATAGTTCAGGCCAGATCTTCACTATTGCAAGAGAATGTCAGAGAGAGCCTGGTCACTCCCTATAATGTAAAGCTGTCTATTGTGACTGGAGCTCTGTGCTGTGGTAGGAAATTTAAAGAGAAGTAAGACTGGGAGAATGGCCAGCTCTGAGAGTCTTGTAGGTTATTAGGGAGCCATTGAAAGAGTTTAAAGAGGTATGGGGGGGAAAAATGAAGAAGATGAGTTACTGTGGTCCTCAACCTGGTGAGATGTGATGGTGATCCACACTAAGATATTGTCAGTAGAGTAAGTGGAAAATGAATGAAATTGATGTTAAAGAAAATAAATGTTTTTTTTAATGGTATGGCTACGAGGATGAAGTAGAGGGAGTCAAAGGTGTTTTTCCAATCTCTGGTTTAGGGACAATTAAGGAATAACCTCTGAGGTTGCACATTATGAAGAAAGTGTTGCAGGTATGCCAACAGCCCAGACATCCCGATTAACATGCTGGTCTGTTGGGGTCCATGAAGCAGCTGTACAATGAGCATTTGGATTTATTGGATCCAGGTTCAAGCTTTGACAAATCATCAGCATGAAGATCAGGATTGATCATGGATGGGTTGCTCTCTTCCATTTCTGAAAACTGTTGCAACATTAATCTCCACTTCCTCCTTTAATCTTTCTTCTCTGAGTCAGAAGGAGGCAGGAAGTTGAACTGGGAAGTGACTTTATCTTCTAGGGCAAATCAGCATCTGAGAGTAGAAGGTGACAAGAATCCTTCTGCACAGAGTCAGGCACCACCCCTTCCAACAGGATCATACTGCCCTTTCCATACCAGAGGTCCCTTGCAACTATTTCTAGAATGAACAAGTCTTCCCAAAGTACTTATTAGAACCGCCAGATGCCATGTGACAAGTTGCATTGCTAAAGCTTTACCCTCGGCTGTGAGTAGTCCACTGCTCAGCACCTTGTTTGATACAGGAACCACTGTTTAGATATTCTGGGAATGCTGTGTGGTCCCCTGGGGATTGAGGGAGTGCTGTTTTCTGATAGGCCTGCTGGGGTTGGGAGGAAGGAATCCAGAAGGGATTGAGGACCTACACCTTCAATAAAGTCAGAAAGATAAAGGGTAAATCAAGTTTAGCAATAAAAGGACCATCCTCCCCATAGCATAACCTCAGGCTGTGCCCTTGGGTCTGGTGCCAATGCTCCTGGATCAGAGAGATGGTAAGCAAGGTTCCTGAAGCACCTGATGACTTTGAATGCCCTTGTGCATCTTTAAGACTGCATCCTATGTTTGGGCAGGCCACATGGTTGTCCTGCCCGGGTCCCAGGTCACTTTGTAACCTTTGGTCTTCAATTTCCTTTGCATGAAGATAGTCATTGCCTCTGTCAGTGCTGCTCTAAAATTTGTGGTTAGATTCTCTTTATTGTTGATGTTTGTTTTGTTTTAGTTTGTTTGCTTTTTTGCTGTATTTCTGTAGAAATTCCACTACTTTGAAGTTCCTTTAATTTCAGGTGTCCAGTGGACAAATGGATTTTAAGTATTAGGAATTTGATTTCAAACTTCATTATTGGCACCACTGTAAGTTGTTAATTGAGCAATATGTTATCCTTCAAAAATCAATAAATTAATTTCTATGATATTTTTCATTTATCTGTTAGAATTTTGTTATTGTGAAAGAGACCTCTACTGAAAGACTAGATCTCCATCCAAACCTCTTGAATTCATGACAATGAAAACACTTTAAAATACAGTATATTAAAAAAAGTAACAGAACACAAACCCCAACATTCATTAACTCTTCCTACTTGTGTTCATACAGAGATATTAAAATGAAAGGTGACCTATTTTTAACTTTCTTCTTCTTTTTTTCCTTTTTAGAAATAAATGTTTTATATACAACTCTTTGCAGCTTGCAAAAAATTAAGTGTAACTACAAAATTGTTCAGCACATGATTTTGTCTTTTGATTATTTTGTTGATCTTAATTTTTTGAATATTGATGTGTTTCCTTTTGTAATTAACATTACTTTTAGACATTTTCTTCCTTTTTGTAGAGCTTGATGGTACTTAGTATTTGTTTCAACAAATACTTTATCTTCATGGAAAAAAATGTAAGATGACACATGCAGTTAGCAAAATGGTTGATATTAATAAATAGACTGAGAATTGTTTCTGCATACTGTTTGATTTATTCAATTTATCATCATTTTAAATGCATTTAGCTGTTGGTATGGAACAGAGGTTAGGACTGGGGATATACCTCAGTGGCAGAGCACTTGCCTAGATCCTAGCATAAAAAAGAATCTAACTTTGATCCCCAGCACTACAAAAAAATAAATAAAATAAAGTGGGACCACATGCACACACACACACACACAAAAAAAAAAAAAAAAAAAAACCACAAATACATGAAATATAATAAGGTTTGGCCAAGTAAAGTCCTTAGACTAAATCCACTCTATCTTTTTTGTACCTTCTGCCTGCACTACTAGAGATAAACCAGTACCATCAGCCATAGACATCATACCATGGATGTCTACCTCCTCAGTTTTCTGTTCAATCCTCAGCAGCCAAATCCCAGGGCTGGTTCTGTCTCATTTATCCCAATAATATTCCTATGACCAATAGTATAAAATTTTATAAAATAATTCTATCACATCAGGTCTAATAATACATTAAAAGCTGATATATCACAAATGAGTGAGGTTTACATCAGGAATACACAGTTGCTTTAAGATAGGAAGACAAACCAACATAATTGATCATATTAACAGACCACAAGAGGGAGAGAAAAACAACTATTGCCTCAACTTACAGAACTACAGTTGATTCATGGAATTATGTTGGACAAAATTAATTATTTAGAAGGCAATATTATTGGACCTTGCTTCAAGGCAAGAATCCTTTCCTCTGTCATAAGCTTTATCAGCCTTTGTATATTTGGACAATTAAAGGTTGTGTTTCAAAGGACAAATGAAATGACAAAAAGTTCGTAAATATGGTAGATCAAGTGCACTTATAATTTGATAAGAAAAGACAGTCATATATAAAAATGGAAAGAAAAAATCATAGATGAAGAAATTCAAATGAACAATTAATATTTTTAAAAATCTTTATTTTCACCATTGGCTGAAGAAATCCAAATTAAAGCAACACAAAAATATCTTTATTCATGCATCATATTTACAAAGTTAAGAAGAAGAATACTATTTGTTACTGTCATGAATAATGGTAGATTTTCATGTATTGCTTATTGGGAATGTTAATCATTTGTTTCTCAGAAGTTCTTAAGGAATTAAAACACAAAAGTATTAACATTAAATTATCCTAATTTGACTATAAAGTCTGAAAAGCTGGAAGTATCATATCAAAGGTTATAAAATATTTGAATGGCAGCATTTTGGAGAAGAGAACATCAAAAGAATGAAACTAAGTTGTTTATCAAGTGGGAAATGCTGAATCAATTGTCATGTGTTAAGAGTGTGTAATATTATGGGGGTAGGAAGGAGAGACAAATGAATCAGGCATCATTACCCAATGTGTATATATGATTGCATGTCTGGTGTGGTTCTACAACATGCACAACCAGGAGAATGAGAGGTTATACTCCATTTACATATGACGTGTCAAAATACATTCTACTATCACCTACAAGTAATTAGAACAAATGAAAAAGAGGTAAAAAATGAGTTACAGTTGTACATTTGAACCTGGGGGAATTAATAATAATGCATGTTTTCAAGGAAGAATATGTTATACAAATGTAACAGTCTCAATTTTTGGGGAAAACCCAAAACCCCAAAAGCCACACAAGCATGTATAAGTGAGAATATGTGAGCTTTCTGCCTCCTATGGATATGAACAGAGTATTACAATTTTAATTGGTTTATTACAGTTCACCAGCATTTATTTTCAATATTAAGCACTGAGGTAGGTATGGGGCATATAGCATAGTGAGTG
The DNA here is from genome assembly GCA_020662805.1 of Glaucomys volans. Classification (NCBI taxonomy): domain Eukaryota; kingdom Metazoa; phylum Chordata; class Mammalia; order Rodentia; family Sciuridae; genus Glaucomys; species Glaucomys volans. The sequence goes on from JAJEJO010051578.1 coordinate 151,212, forward strand.
AGATAAATAAACAATAAGTCAGAAACCATGGTATAGAAACAAAGGTACTTGAGAAAATAGTAGATTTTCATGATGCTTAACTGTGAAGAGTGAGGAGGGAAGACTAAAAAGTTAGACACAAGCCGGGCATGGTGGCGCACGCCTGTAATCCCAGCACTTGGGAGGCTGAGGCAGGAGGACCGCGAGTTCAAAGCCAGCCTCAGCAACTTAGCGAGGCCCTAAGCAACTTAGTGAGACCCTGTCTCTAAATAAAATACAAAATAGGGCTGGGGATGTGGCTCAGTGGTCAAGTGCCCCTGGATTTAATCCTTAGTATAAAAAAAAAAAAAGTTAGACACAGCTCCATGAATGGCCAAATGTGAAGATTATGGGCGGCATACTATAAGTTATGTCTAAGCCATACTGGGTGCATTTGCTGGCCATATGAAGGTTGAAGCTCAGGAAAATGTGGAGATACACGATGGTGCTTAAGAATCATAGATCAACATGACAGTGCATGGAGCATTTAAACACAGAACTTGAGAATGGACCAGGAAGAGGAGTTAAAAAAAAAACACTTTTTTTTAAGAGTCAGAAGAGGAAGGAACTTTCATGAGCTAGTTTAGGTAAGGGAAAATTAGGAGGAACTAAGGAATTTGAGCTGTACTTCTAATTGTTATATCTTTGTCACAGATCTTTTTAAAAAAATCTATTAAAAATGTGATTTTGGAGTGGTGAGGATGATAACAAACTCAAGTGGGTCACACAGTGAACTGTCATTGTTGAAGCTATTTTGTTTTGTGAGGAGGGTCCTGCAGAATTTGGGCCTGGTGGTGGAACCTGATCAACCTGGGAAAATCTGGCTTTACTGAGGCTTGAGGGTGTGGAAATCATTTGTGCTCACCCTTCAGTTTTGTGTATTTTCCCAAGTGATTTTCATCCACCTTGGGTAATTATCCAAAGAAACCTATGAGTTCTTACTTTCTATTTTCTAAAGAACAGCTATCTATATTTAAAGCTCAGAACCCAGAAGTGAAAATATCAGAACTAAATAAAATTGCAGGGCTATGGAGGAAACTTCGTGAATCAGAGAGAAAAATATATGAAGATGTCTATAAAGTGAATTGGCAGGCATACAATGATGAGATAAACAGAATTCAGGAACAGCTAACTCCAAGCCAAATGATGTCTTTGGAAAAAGAAATTATGCAAAAACAGTTAAGAAAGAAAGCTTTAATAAAAAAGAGAGAGTTAACAATGCTTGGAAAACTAAAAAGATCTTGCTCAGCTTATGATATTTTCGTATCTGAAAGCTTCCAAAAAGTTGAGGATGGTTTATGGCAGGCAAAGCTGAAATGTGTAAATGAAACTTGGAAAAATCTGTCTAATTCTCAAAAGCAAGTATACATTAAACTTGCTAAAGATGATAAAATCAGTTACGATAATGAAATAAAATCTTGGGGAAGAACAAATGATTGAAGTTGGACGAAGTGATCTTAAATGTCACAAAATGAAGAACCAAACAAAAGATGGCATTGGGAGTGTTAAAAGATGAATGTTCATGCTGATCTGACACAAAAAACCAATTAGGTCTCAACAACTTGAAGCTGTGTAAAATTAGAAAGGATAAGTTGGTGAACATTTTATATTCAATTTGTTTTTCTTTATTCCCTGGACTTCTGCTAGTTGAGTACATTTTGTATTAGTAGTTTGAAAACCTAAACAAATGAAAGTTAATGCAAAATTATATTTTGTGTTTAAAAACTACTGAGAATCAAGATAATCCATACAAGTGTAGCAGTGAATCATTTTACCTTTGATAAAGGTAAATCAGACTGAATTTTTTTAAACTGGGAAAAAATTCTTCCAGTCTTTGCATTAATTCTGCATTAGGGCAATCATCTCTTTCTTATCTTGTACTTTCTGTTTGGACCAAATACTAGAGATGAAAGCTTGGGGTCTTCTAAGGTCTTTTCTGAGCATTCTTCTTCTCTGAGAACGTATGAGGCTTTCTAAAGTCCCCAGCATACACTGGCACTTTTCAATGACCTAATTTTCCAAAGAAACTGCTTTCACAGCTTTCCTCCCAGGCTTTCAGAATGTCTGTTATTTGCCAATCTCTTAGCAAAAAATATGAATGCCAAAGGGAGCAATTTGCATATTCAAAGTGCTGAAAGAGAAAACATCTAAATGTAATGCTATATCTGGCAAAATATCTTCCAAAAATAATGGTGAAATTAGACTTTCCCAGACAAAACAAAAAGGTGATAGAATTTATTGATAGTAGCGCTAGCCCATTAGAAAGGCGAAAGTTCTTCCAAGGGAAATAAGAGGACACTAGGCTGTAACTGAAAGCAATATGAAGAAATAAAAAGCACAATTAAGGTGATTCCAACAGAAATTTTTAAAAAGTTAAATTATAAAAAATTATTAAAAAAAAGATACAATACTTTGGTTTTTAACCAAAGATACAATACTTTGTTTATGATTTAAAATGAATAAATGCTAATTATACCTTGCAAATTAGGAAATAGTGTATAAAGATGCAAATGTGACATCTGTACAAAAAAGGAGGGATGGACTACATAGGAGGAAAAATGTTACACACTATTAAAACTAAAATGATATTAACTAAAATAGACTTTTATAAGTTTAAGAGGTTACTTGTAATCTCCAGAGTAATCATCCAAAAATAAATTTTGAATATACAAAAAATAAAACAAAAGTCAAAATAGTACATTGCAAAACTCATTGTAACACCAAAAAAGCAAGTAATGAGAAATTGAAGATATATAGAAAACAAATAATAACATGACAGAAGCTAATCTCTCCTCAGTAATATTTTTAATGTAAAAGTATTAAACAATTTTAACAAAAACCAGAGATTAGGAAAATTAATTTAAAAATTGACATAACTGTATGCTGTCTATAGAAGACTCATTTTTATATCAAGGACACAATAAACTGAAGACAGAAATATGTAAAAAGACATGCTATGCAAATATTAAAAGAGATCTGCAATAGTCATACTAACATCAGACCAAATACCTATAAAAATAACAAGAGGGACCAGATATAAAAGCAATAAAGGGACAGAAGATGGCGGAGTAGAGGACGGCTGCATTCAAAGTCACTCCATGGCTCGGGATCCAAACAGTGGGAGTACAGTTTCTCAGCAAGGTGGGTGAAAGAGGGATTTTACTAAAATTCAATATTGGACATTCAAAGTGACTTAGGGACTCAGAAATTTAAGTACAATAAACAAAGAAGAAAAAATTCATAGGAGCCAAGCCAGCTGCCACACCAGTGCCAAAAGTGGCAGCAACAGTGACTCTGGTTCACCACAGAGGGAGAGAGAACACAGAGAAACAGATTTGGTATGGAAAAATCTGATATGAAAAAGGCTGCCTGAATTTGGCTGATCCAGAGGCTGCACTGTGCTCTGGTGCTTGAAGGGCATATTCTGTTTCTCAACTGGTCATAAAGAGCTGAGGTCCAAGAGCCCTCATGGAATGATTGCTCTGCAGCATTGGCAACAGGAACCAGGAGATCAGAGCAAACACTGCCGCAATTTTCCAGCAGGCACCTGGAAAATTTACCTGGGGTCCTAAGGTGTGCCTGGTGGGACATGAGTGAAGCAGGCACTGAAAGGACCCTTCCCAGGGGAATTCAAGTTGAAAGGGTTAAAGGGAGCCAGCCCTACTCCATTTCCCTTTGAGTCTGGCAGCTCACATGACCAGCTAAAGCAGGCTGGAGCCTGAGCAGATAAGGGTGAATATACCCAGGGACTAAGTTCGGAAAGGCTATGCTTGTGGGCAGCAGAGTATGTGGAGGATTAGCTCCCTGCTTCATGAGTGGAATCCCTGGGAGGCTCCTGCAATCCAGACCCCCATTAGAAATCAGCTACTGTCAAGGCCTAGGGGTGGGTCGATCTAATCTCTCCAAAGCACACGCCACCCAACAAAGTCCCTGAAGCCTGATTAGCCCTAATCTCCATCTACTGGGAACTCCCCTCACAGAACTCTTCATAAACTGTACCCTGGAAATGCACAAATCTGATCTAAATGGACAAAACGCCAACGGACAGTACTTCCTAACCCATCCTACCTCATACTGGTGAGAAGGGAAGCTGAGTCTTATATTAAGTGGCTTAAATCTAAGGCCTCTCCAACTGGCCAACACAAAAACAGGAAGAGATTGATAACTCTGAGCCCTTGCTCTCTATCAGTACATAGCTCAAGAAAAGATGGAAAGAGAGTTGGACATAGACAGTGTTATGGCTTTGATATTAGGTGTCCCCCAAAAGCTCATATGTGAGAAAATGCAAGAACATTCAGAGGTGAAATGATTGGGTTATGAGAGACTTAACCCAATCAGTGAATTAATCCTCTGACAAAAATTAACTGAGTAGTAACTATAGGCTCTTAGGGCGTGGCTGGAGGAGATAGGTCCCTGGGGGCATGCCTTTGCGGTGTATATTCAGTGAGCTGAGCTTAGTCTCTCTGCTTCCTGATCATGTCCTGAGTCACTTTCCTCCACCATACTCTTCCGAGATAATATTCTGCCTCACATTGAGCTCCAAAGAATAGAGCCAGTCGTCTATGGATTAAGATTTCTGAAACTGTGAGCTCCCAACTAAATTTTCTTCCTCTAAAATTGTTCTTGTTGGACCTTTTAGTCACAGCAGTGAAAAGGCTGACTAGAACAGATAGCTACCATTCATTCTGGTCAACTATTTTGACTACTTTAGTGGAGATGTTTCCTTCATTTCTCATAAAGAATCTTTTTTTTTTTTTTTCCCTGTGTGAGTGTGTGTATGTGAATTCTTTCTGTGCTGATTGGTTCAGGAACATTTATATATATATACTTGTTTCTTTTTTTTTCTCATTTTCAGCATTTTTTAATGTAGTTATTTTTCCATGTCTTTTCTATTGAGGTCTAGGGATTTTTGGTTTGTATATCTTGGGTTTGTTTAGTATTGTCTTCATTTGTTTATTTCTCTTGTTTCTCTTTCTCTCTTTTCTTCTGCTAACAGCCAAATTCTATTCTCTCTTCCTCTCTCCCATTAATTTGCTTCTCTGATTTCCCCCCATCCTTCCTCATAAACACCACCTGGTACATTTCTTCTGCATTCTCTCTGTTCACTTTTTGAAATTGCAAACCCTTCTCTATCTTCCTAACCTATTTTATTTTGCCTTAATTCACTATATTTTTCATCTTTCAGAATGAATTTGTTTACATAATTCCTGCCCCACCATTAATTCTGATACAGTTGTTACTGCTGTGGATGACATACTTGATACCTGCTATTTGCTGTGAAGTCAGATCTAATTCATGTGTTTTCTTTACTGTTGACAATTGCTGAACCCACTATTCATGATTTTTGGTGGTAATGTTGAATATGTCATAGTAGGAATTGGGTGTTTGCATTAATGCTATGTATTGTTTGCCACAGTTGTTACTATTTTTTATTTTTCCCTATTCTGTGAGATGCTGGGAATCTACAAAGACTCTAAAAGTTCACAGGTTAGAGACTCTTCTGCTGAACTAAATTCATCCAAAAGAAAGCACACCTTGCTTCACACACAAATGAATGACACTCAATTCTCAGCTATAGTTCAATACAAAGAATATGAGAGAAAAAAGCAAAAATAATGATTAGACTATGTAATTCCCACTCCATTCAACATGGGGTGATAAATAATGTACTAGACAACATAGTAGATACCTGCTGTCAAATTCCTGATCTAGTTCAGTTTTTTAAACGTTGGCACAATTGTTAAATATTGACCCCACCATTCCTATGTAGGTGTCAAATATTCAGTAGACACTGAATATTTATCATAAGCTGTACATCTGTTGTTGAAATTAGTGTACCACTTGCTGCCTCCACCCCCTAAGAGGGGCTGGAAAGAGATTGGGACACTTCAAGATCACAGAGTAGAGATCCTGCAGCTGAGAAATACTCATATCTCAACCAAGCAACAGTTTCTACCTCACCTGAACTTCAGCTTTACTCCAGTTCAAAGAATTGAGGATACAAAAATCCTCAAACCAACAGCAAGGATCTAAGGAGGAACAATCTTAGAGGGATCTCAGGTGCCACTCCTTGGCATCTACTCATATATCAAAAATAGATTGAAGCCCCAGAACAAACAAGATAATTACACACAAAAGGACACAAACAAAAAGTTGATGTGCAAGTCCAAGACCTCTGAAAACCTGAGGAAACAGGCAAATAAATCTCCTCCACAAAATCCACAATCCCCCAACAAGGGATCCCACTGATAGTGATGTAGATGAAATTTCAGAGAAAGACTATAAAAACTGATTATTAAAAAGTTCAAAGAACTAAAAGAATATCTAAGGAAGGAATTAAGAGAGCAAATACAGGACATGCAAGGCAGTGAAAAGAAGCCAAGCAGAACTTCTAAATTGAAAGACTTAATTGATCAAGTTAAAAATCCATTTGAAAGCATCACTAACAGATTAGGTTACATAGAAAATAGCAACTTAGCCCTTGAATTTGATAATGAGTACACAAAATGCGATAAAGAGGAAAAATTATAGAACATGATCAGAAATACCAAACCTGAGAATCACTGGGAAAGAAGAGAAAATGGAGATATAAACTCAAGGCAAAAAGAACATTTTCAATGAGATTTATGGAAAATTTTTCCCATATCAGAATTGAAATAGACATTCACATACATGAGGCTTACAGAAACCCAAACAGAACTAGTGAAATGAGAAGCTTGTCAAGACATATAATCAAAATGCCTAACACAGAAAATAAGGAAGAATATTAAAAGGTTCAAGACAGAAACATCAAGTCACATTTAGAAGCAAACTAATAAGGCTTATTTATGATTTCTCAATTCAGACATTAAAATCAAAGAGGGCCTGGAATGAGATATTCCAAGCCCTAAAAGAAATCAACTATCACCCATGGTTACTATACCTAGCAAAGCTCAGTTTCAAATTTGAAGGGGAAACCAAAACTTTCCATGGCAATAATAAACTAAAAGAATTTATGATCACCAAACCAGCAGTACAAAGAATACTCAAAAATAAACTGCACATAGAGAAACTAAAAAACAATTCCCAAAGCTCCAAAACAGAAAGTTCAATTGAAGAATAATCCACTATTTAATCAAAACATGATTAAATATAGCAAATGATTAAAAAGGCAGGAAACCACAAACACGCATCCATACTAATGTTGAATAATAAGGTCTCAACTCCCCAATTAAAAGACACAAAATAGCAGAATGGATTAAAATACAAGATGCAATGATATGCTGTTTGTAAGAGACTCATAAGCAAAGATGACAGATTGAAGATGAAAGGATGTAAAAATTATTCCATGCATACAGGCCCCCAAAACAAGTAGGAGGAGCTATTCTAATATCCAATAAAGCAGATTTCAAGCAAAAATTAATGTAAAGCGACAAAGAAGGCCACTATATCCTGGTAAAGCAAACAATTCAACAAGAAGATCTAACAATGGTAAATATTTATTTCTCAAATGTCAACACACCCAATTATATTAAAAAATATTCCATCACATTAAATCCCAGATAGACCCCAACACAAAAATACTGGGAGATTTAAAAACACCTTTATCAACAATAAGTCATCAAAACAAATCAATAAAGATATCTTCAACCTAAATAAAATTAATAATCAAATGGACCTGACATCTACAGAATATTTTACCCCCAAACAGTTTAATTTACCTTTTTCTCAGCTGCTCATTGAACTTTTTCCAAAATAGACCATATTCTAGGCCACAAAGAAAATATTAGCAAATACAAAAAAATATATATAATCTCATGTATCCTAGGAGATCATAATGAAATGAAACTAGAAATCAACAGCAACAAAAATAATAGAAACCACAAGAACACATGGTGATTAAACAATACTCTCTTAAATAAAGAACAGATCAAAGAAAAAGTGAAGATAGTAATCAAGCAATTCTTAAAAATGAATGAGCTCAAGGGTACAACATATCAGAATCTCTGAGACAGTATGAAAATAGTTCTGAGAGGAACATTTATAGCACTGAGTGCTTTACATTAAAAAAAGAGAGATACCAATTAAATAAACTTATGCCCATTTTGAGGCCTTAGAAAATGAAGAACACTAATGACAAAACCAGTAGAAGATATGAAATCATTAATATCAGAGCCAAAATCAATAAAATTGAGAATAAGAAAACAATACAGAGGATAAATGAAATGAAGAGTTGATTCTTTGAAAAGATAAATAAGATTGACTAACCCTGAGCCAAACTAACAAAAAGAAAGAGTGAGAAGATGCAAATCAAAAAGACCAGAGATGAAAAAGGAGATATACCCTTTTGACTATACCTAGGGGATTATCAGAACCTATTTTGAAATTTTATACTCGACTAAATTGGAAAATATGGAAGACATTGACCATCAACAAATTTCTAAACACATACTACCTGCACAAACTGAATCAGGAAGATATTGAAAACCTAAATAGACCATTGTCAAGTACAAAATTGAAACAGCCACTAAAAGTCTTCCAACAAAGAAAAGCCCAGGATCAGATGGATTTTCATCTGAGTTCTACCAGACCTTTACAGAAAAACTAACACCAATCTTTCTCAAATAATTTCATGAAATTGAAAGGAAAGAAATGTTCCCAAATACATTCTATGAAGCCAATATAGCCTGATAAAGATGCATCAATACCAACATAGGATACCAATATCCCTAATGAACATAGATATGAAAATCCTTACTAAAATATTAGCAAATTGCATTCAAAAACACATCAAAAGTGTAATACACCATGATCAAGTGGGTTTCATTTCTAATGAAAGGATAGTTCAACATACACAAATCGATAAATGTAATATCATCACTTAAACAGAATTAAGGGCAAAAAATCACATGATCATCTCAACAGATGCAAGAAAGGGTTTTAATAAAATCCATCACCCATTCATACTATAAGTGCTGGAGAAGCTAGGATTGAAGGAACTTACCTCAACCTTATAAAGACCATTTCTGACAAACTGAAAGCCAACATCAAAATGAATAGAGAACAACTAAAAGTGTTCCCCCTGAAGTCAGTAACAAGACAAGACTATTCACTATCACCACCCTTATTCAATATAGTCCTCTTAACATTATCCAGAGTAACCAGACAAAAAAGGGAAATCAAAGGGATACAAATAAGAAAAGTAGTCACACAACTCTATTTGCCAATGGCATGATTCTATTTCTAGAAGACCCAAAAAACTCCACCAAAAGACTTCTGAAGCTTATAAACAAGTTCAGCAAATTAGCAAGATACAAGATCAAAACACATAAATAAATAGCTTCCCTATATTCTACCAGTGATTCAGCCATGAAACAAATTAGGAAAAGCATTCCATTCACGATAACCTAAAAAAATGATAATCTAATCAAGAAAGTAAAAGATGATGCAGCCACATCAATGTTCATAGCTGCTCAATTCACAATAGCTAGATTATGGAATCAACCTAGATGCCCT
>JAJEJO010051578.1:170984-187148 GCA_020662805.1 Glaucomys volans
AAGAAGAAGAAGAAGAAGAAGAAGAAGAAGAAGAAGAAGAAGAAGAAGAAGAAGAAGAAGAAGAAGAGTAGTGAAGAATGGGTAAGGGGGAACAATCCAGAACGAATTTTTTAAAAATTATATTATTCACATATAGAAAAGTACCTCAGGAAATTTCACCTTTATGCATAAGTAAAAAGACCAATCAAATATAAATAGTCAAGCAAAAGAAAGTCTGGTAGAGTTGACAAAGGATAATGGGGAAAGGTGGTGAGGATGGGAGGAGAAAGGAAATGGAAAGGAAGACCACAAACTAAAATTTAATTCCATGCATGTATGCATTTTTCAGGATGAACCCAACAAATACTTATAACTGTAAAGCTCTTAAAAGAATCAGAAACCAAAACAAAACCAAAATAAACAACAAAACAACAAAAACATTACAAAAGCAAAGGATACTGTGTATGGATTAAAATGTCTACCCACCAGGAAGAAATTGAGTGCTGGAGTATGTTGAAATAAAGTGCTGGTGATAATCATTGAAGTAGGTCAAAGAAAAGATGATGAATTTAAGAATATGGGAAACGTAATGAAAAATCTATATGAATAACCCAAGGATGTTTCAGAACCATGGACAGAGACTACTGTGGTCCAGATGCTCATGTGCTGAACAAATTCATGGAAATTGGCAGGTCACTAATGACCAGAGATAAAAATGTGTGTTTAGAACTCATGATCATCAGAGTTGTGAATCAGCAATTTTTAGAGGAACAATGGGATAAAAGGGATGTTGAGAATTCAGATAATGCTGACACTGTAACTTCAAACTTGGTCTACTAAACACTTTCCTCAGAACTGTGAGATGCGGTACTATTCTTATTAACAATGTGGCCACAAGAGAAAGGGAGAGAAAAAATTGGAGGGAGGACTTAAAGAGTTTGGGATTAAATGGGCTCAATTATAATATGGGATTACAGAGGACACAGAAAATTACTGGGAAAAAGGGAGATTTTTTAAAGTCAACAGAAGTAAGGGTGGGAGAAACTAGTGATTATTTGTATGGCTGACATTTTGCTCATGGAATTAGCTGGCTTCTTAACTTTGTCAGTTGTCATTCAGTTTTCATTCCTATCTCCTCTTAGTCTGATTTCCTTTCCTCCCACAGTTGAAACACACACACACACACACACACACACACACACACACTTTGCTTCCACAACTTACTCTAGTTACAAATTTGTTTTACACTTTTATATTCACTCATGTTGAATTTGAAAGTCATGTGTGAAGCAATATATAGCTTGCTGTTGCTTTTCTCTCTGTTGAACAGAGAAGTGTGTGAAGAAGTAGGTTTTCAGTAGCAGGGCTGCAGGGAATCAAAACTTATAAGTTACAGGTGTTTTTGCAAACAAGACACCTTGCAGTCCTTGGTGGAATCTGCCTGCAAACAGGATTTACTACCAAGAGAGAAATCAGGAGTTTTAACTACAGGTGCTCTTACAAACAAGGGACTTTGTAGTCCTTGGTGGGATTTGCCTGCAAACAGAATTTTCTGCCAAGAGGTCAGAAACAGATAGAAAGAACATTGCTTGCAAACAAGAATGTTTCTCTGACCCTGAGAAAAGACAGAGCTCAAAATGTTTGAGTCTAGGTTAGATTAAGAAATAGTTCAAGGAGTGGTTATCTGGCTGTTGTGCATTTGCCCTAACCATTGCTGTTGGCGATTTGCCTACTTTGCCTGGGAATTCATTGCTGTTGGCTTTTTGCCTTCTTTGTCTGTAGGAGTATAAAAGGCTAAAATCATATGTTGGGGGAGAGAATAAAGGATGACTATTACATGCTGACCTGTGTCGGAGATCTCTTCCCTCTCTTCCTTTCACCCCTTTCCCTAACTTCCCTACACAGGGCTCCATTCCAGTGCCCAGTCTTCTATTTCCAGTGTGTTCAGGAGCCTTTGAGTAAGGGCATTGTCCATGTCTCATTTGGCAATGTTGCAGGCATTGAGAACTGTGTTGGTGGATGCAGGCACCATGGAAGCTTCCTCACATCCCTGATATAGGCAGAGGTTCTCTCATATTGGGTCAGATATTTATGCTCTGAGGCTCCTGGGACTCCAACCAGAGTTTTGTTTTGTTTTTCCAGATTTTGCAATAATTTCATAAGCATCCAATTCTTCTTTTAAATCCTTTCTTCTTGTCACAGTGTTATTTCCTGCCCACACCTTTGCTCATACAGAGTTCTCACTATTTTTAAGTAATTTATATATTATCTCTGTTTCAGGTATAGCACCAATAAAGCAGGCCCTGCATAAATATTTATTTTCAAATTCTGAGGAATTTTTAATGCAATTATGAGAGGTAACTAAGAAGTTGTGTTTCCAATTTGGTACTTCTCTATTTTGTTGTTTTAAGAGATTTCATTGGAAATAGTTTATGCTGATTCATTAAAGCAAGCTGATTACTGTTTGAAAATGCAGTTTCAAGAGAAGTATCAAAAAAGAATTTGTCTGCCAAGTGCTTCCAGAAATCCTCTTTTTTATATCCTGCTTCTATATAGTGAATAATATACCTGGAAATCTGAACATAGTGATTTAAGTTCTCCTGAAACCTTCTTTATCTAATCCAGATAATGTTCTCTATCATCTACAAAAGCCTTTTATTATAGTGTTTTGGTGGCATATGCCTTTTTCATAACTGCCTACAGTTGAAAGTGCCATCCAGTAGAAACAACCTGTAAGTCTAAGAAAGAACAGACAGGAAATTCAGTTCTCTGAAGATTAGTCATCTTCTTTGGTACTTAACGGGTAAGAAAGAGCTTTTCAAAGGCTTCATTTTACCTGTAGCCTATCATTAACGTCATTGTTTATCATGACAGTTCTCAAGAAGCTGCATGTTTCCTCAACATGACAATTTTTTTTCACTCCCTTTGCTATTTTGTAGTTCTTCTTCTGGATTAAGCATCACAACCGTAAGGATGAGACTGAGATACAGCATGGTTCACTGTGACCTGGGAGGTGGGCTCTCCTATGTGATTTGGTTGAGATGCATGTTCGGTGTTACGTATCTGGGGATCCACAACCCCATTTGACCCATCCTGGGAAACTTCCACAGGAACTCATATTGTCAAGTGTTTTGCAAACTAAAAAGTTTGAGTAAGCAATTCTGATAGGTGTAATTCTTTAGGGATGTATTTATTCTATAGACCCAGAAAAACAAACTACATACATGTGTATTATGGTTTAGACATGAGCTCATGTGTGAGACAATGCAAAAATATTTAGAGGTGAAATTATCAGTGAAGTAATCCAAATAGGAATTAGTGACCTAATCAGTGAAGTAATCCAGATAGGAATTAACTGAGTACTAACTGTAGGCAGGTACAATGTAACTGGACAAGGTAGGTCACTGGGGACTTGCCTTTGGGGTTTATATTTTGTCCCTCATGAATGGAGATGTCTGCTTCCCAATTGTCATGTCCTGAGCTGCTTTCCTCTGCCAATGATGTTCTGCCTCATCTCAGGCAGAAAGCAATGGAGTCAGCAATCTATGGACTGAGATCTCTGAATCTGTAAGCACTGAATAAACTTTTCCTCTTCCAGAACTGTTCTCGTTAGGTCTTTTGGTCACAGCAGCATTGAAACTGGAAGTATGTGCATAGTCATACTTACTTAAGGGAGTTAATTTGATCTGTATATTTTCCATAACTCTCATCAAAATTTTAATTACCACCTAGAATTTACTAATAGCTCCATTTATCAAGTGGTTCCAACATTCGAAGAACAGGGGCAAATGCTTCTCATTCACTATTCCATTTGACCCTTACCATAAGCCCATGAGGTTTGCAGTCATTCCCCTTTCATTACAAATGAGGAAGCTCAGACACAATAAGCTCATAGTTAATATTTCTAGGACAGGTCTGTTCAATCATAAAGTTTGTACTCTCAACTGCTGCTGCAAATAAGCCTGGTCTCTTCCCACATCAAAGACAATGTATTGGTGAAAGCACATTTCAACGCTGGGGTCAGAGAACAGGTGCCAGCCTTACTGAAGTCATGACATGTTCTGATCTTCCACATAGTACCAAAATATGAGGACCCTGTTCTTCTTTTAGTTGTAGATGGACACAATATCTTTACTGATTTGTTTATTTTATGTGGCTCTGAGGACCAAACCCAGTGCTTCACACATGCTAGGCAAGCACTCTACCACAGAGCCACAACCCCAGCCCCAGGACCTTGTTGTTAAGCAGAGTTTGCTAACTGGTCAGTGGCCTGCTGACTTGTACCCATGGCCTGAAAAACATTCCTTTTTGTTTATTTTGAATCATTTGCTGACTTTTAAAATTGGAGTAAAAAATATTTTAGGAGTATTTTTAATATTTAAAGTATTTTTAAAAAAAGAATGAAAGAAGAAAAAATACTTGGCTTTTATTGTTAAAAAAAAAAAAAAAAAAAAGACCTAAAAGCTGTCAGTACAGCAAAGAGCTGGGGGGAGCAGCAGCTCCTTCTGTATGGACTATGCATTCTGCATGCCTTAGTCTGCTCCTCTCACAGTTGCTTTGCACCAAACCACTGTCAAATATTTACATTTCCTGACTCTGGGACCTGCCCTCAGGACTTGTTTTCCATACTGCCTGCTTCAGGGCTAGTAAAGTCTTTGATGTCTACAATCTTCTTTGAGTAAATTGTTCTGAATCTTAATATAATCTGAAAAACTATTGAATCTGGATAACTCCTCCAGCTCTAAAATGGAGAACTGTTATTCAGAGATATCTAGAATTTTGACTTTTTATTGCAAGAGTAGAAAACACAATTTTAAGGTAGGTTTGAAGCAAATTCCAATAAAAAGATAATATACTTTAAAATTAAGGGGAAAATTCATTTGAGTAAAGAAAGTAGACAATAATATATGTAATCTTTTAGAGATCTTCAAGGGATCTACAAACTCTGGCCCACAGGTCAAATTGACTGCTGTCTGTTTTGGTGAATAAACTTTTATTGTAACATAGTCAAACCTAATATTTACATATTATCTATGATACTATGTTTATTTCTCTGAAATGGCAGAGTACAGTAATTTCAGAAAAGACCATATCATCTGCAAAGTTGAAAATATTTACTACCTGGTCTTTAAAAAAAATGAAAAATTTGCCAAATCTAGAGCTTGGCAATATTCATATAGCAGAAGGATTCTGGCTCAGGTTAGGCTAAGTAAACAGACTATCTAGGACTAAGAGATATCAGTACATTGTTTTTGCTCACTTAGATCTCATATTCTCATTGGTGTATTTACTCTGTTACAAACAAATGAATAGGCCATTTCAATTACTGTACTTATAAACAACAGAGAAATAGCATCTTTGTCAATCATTTAGTATTTTAAAGGTATTATGCTAAATGCTATATATATTCACTATATATTTAATATAATACTTATTTTATACCATCTCACTTATCACACTGGTGTATTTTTTCCATTTTGTAGATAGTTTAAGTGGCATGATTAATGTTACATGTAAACCCAGCATGAACATAACAAAGCAGTACTACACCATGGAAGCATAACAAGGAAGGGGCACTTACCTAGTTGTCAAGTTCAGGGAAGTTTACAAGAGGTGATGGATTAGCTAAATCATAAGGCATGAGTAGGAAATAAAGCAAAAGAGTAAAAGAGCAGGATTGGAAATTCAGAGACAACTTGTAAACTTCCTAACCATATCTTGTAATTCAGTCTTCTTCAGGCTACACTGAATTAACGGGGCTGTATTGATAGGCTGCACAATAAACAATAACCATAACAACAACAAAAAACCCTCAGCTATTCATTGAACATGTATGCTAAGATTTCACAAGTGTTTAATTCCCAAAGTAACTCTATGAAGAAAATCATGTTATTTACTCCATTTTACACGTAAAGAAAGAAAGGCAAATATAAATATATAAAGAAAGAAAGGACAAGTATCTTGTCCAGAGTTACTTAGATGAGAAAAGGCAGAGCAAGTGGACAAAAGCTCTCAGTCTATTTTCAGAAATCCCAATCTTAACCACTGCACTGAACTGCCTCAATTTTTTAGCTTCCTCAGTGCAATGCAGTAGCTCTCAGAGAAATGGAATCCTGGCAGCTGAATTTCCATGTTGAGAATTCAGATTCTTCAAAGGTGGGTAAATGATGGTCTCAGAGAATCTGTATCTACCTTGGAGACTTCCATTGGATAGACTTGCTATGTAGGTGTCTTCCAACTGGATCCCTGGTCCAACTGGATGCAATGAGGACTCAATAGGTTCAAAACAGTGAGAAGTCAGGAGGTGAGAATAGTGATCCATCAGAGAATCTTGGACACCTCTCTATTTAGATAAAAATTGGATTATAAGCCTTACTTTATAGACCAAGTGATAAAGTTTATGAACACTTAAATAACTTGCCCTATATCATCCAGACTTTAAAGTGTGAGATCCTAATCTTGAACGAAAGTCTATCTATCCAATAATGCTTTTTTAATATTATGAAAATTGACATATATACACAAAATTTAATTTTCTGATACCTAAAATATTAGAAAACTGGGAATATAATTAAACACATCTATGACTTTGGTTTTTTTCATTTAATAAGCAGTTTGAGGTTTGCAAGGGCTGCTAAAAGGCAAATCATTCATGAAGAAAAACCACTGAAAATTACAGAATATTGGCAATACTCTCAGGTGCAATATTCATATGTTTGAGAATTTTTAGGTTAATTTTATAACTTGTCAATCCAGTTTTATATAAACTCAAATCTTTAAGTGGTAATTGAGCTTACTGAATTTTATTTCATCTAATATCAATGGAATGCACATTTTTGAGGTATTCTGTTTTTTTCCAATAAAATAGTAATAGTAAGAGCTTAAGGTGCTATAACATTGTTGCCAATAGTTTCAAAATTAAGTCATGGAAAAAATAGACATAATTATCTCTTAGTATCATGTGGGGTTGCTTCCAGGATCCCCATAGGTACCAAAGTCTGAGATGTCCAAGCCCTTAACATAAAACTGTGTATGTAGCTATGCATATAACTATGCCCAACCTCCTGTATACTTTAAATAATCTCTAGAGATTTGTAACATCTAATACTATTTAAATAACTGTTATGCTGTACTTTTAAAATAAATTTTTGCGTGTTTGTTTGGTTCTGGAGATCAAATCCAGGGCCTTGCACATGATAGGTAGGTGCTCTCCCACTGGTCTACACAAGTTCTTTTCAAATATTTATGATCCAGAGTTGATTGAATCCACAGATGCAAAATTCACAGATATGGAGGGCCAACTACATTTAATTTTCTAATCAAACCATTTTTGAAAACTATTAGAGAGAAGGATAAATACATGCTAGGAACACAAATGCAATACTCAGATTTTTTGTTATTAAAACTAATTTATTTGGAAAGCAGTATGGCAGTTCTACACAGACTTACACTCAAATGTTCACACAGCATTGTTCAGTGTCCATCAACTGCTAAACAGACAAACAAAATGTGATCTATTCATAAAATGAAACACTATTAAGCATTAAAAAGCAATAAAGTACTGACAAATCTATAGTGTAGACAAACTCAAAAAAGTGAAAAAGCCAGTATGTTGGTCAGCTTTGCATTACTGTGGCAGAACAAGTGAGATAAGCATCTTAAATGGGGGGAAAGTTTATTTTGGCTCAGTTTCAGAGGTTTCAGTGCATGGGTCACTTGGTCCTGTCATTGGAACTGTGTTGGCAGAGTATATCAGGGTAGAAGAACATGTCATAGGAGGCCTGTCCACCTCAAAGCAACTGGGAAGCAAAGAGAGAGAAGAAGGGGCCAGGGTACCAAAATACCCTTCAAGGACAGATCCCTCAAGATCTAACACTAAGCCCCACCTAGTAAAGGTTCCACTATTGAACTCTTTCCAATAGTGCAATGAACTTTGGATCAAGCCTTTCATATGCAGGCTTTTGGGTGAATGCTCAATGTACAAACTATAATACTCAGTAGCCAAGCAATAGGCTTGATTCTATTTAAATGTAATGTCCGAAAGAGACAAATATAGAGAAACAAAAAGTAGATTAGTCATTGCCCAGGATTAGAGGTTGGAATGGAGAGTGATTATAAATTGGTATAATATCTTTCTTTAGAGTGATGGAAATCTTCTAAAATGAGAAAATGGCAATGTTTGCACGGCGCTATAAATATGCTAAAATTCATTGAGGTTCAGATCCAAAACAAGGGGAATTTGATCTTATGGAAACTACATGTCAATAAAATCTGTTTTCGAAATTAGTTTGTATATTCTAAAATAACTGGCAGATTTCAAATTCATGTAAGGTGGGTGTTTGAGGCAGCAGTACAAGAACTGAATTTTCTGACATCTATTAGATTGTTTTGTAAATCTATCCATTTCCAGTTACAACCTATCCATTATATTACAAGTTATAATTTTGAGGCTCAAAATGCTTTGTGATTTAGAAAAGGTGGAATATATAAATCATGTAAACAAAAACA
Organism: Glaucomys volans; assembly: GCA_020662805.1. Classification (NCBI taxonomy): domain Eukaryota; kingdom Metazoa; phylum Chordata; class Mammalia; order Rodentia; family Sciuridae; genus Glaucomys; species Glaucomys volans. The sequence goes on from JAJEJO010051578.1 coordinate 179,472, forward strand.
GAAATGATACATAACTTCACCACCTGTTAGAACATTTCATTTAAGGCTTCTAGAAGAGTCAAAATAACATTCAAATATAGCCATGACACTTACTAACCAGACACTTCAATTTCAAAGGCATTTTATAATGTATCCTTCAGGTACAGACAGTACTACTTGATGTACATGAACCCCTGTTGAAAGGAAAGCAAGTTACTTCTGTACCAAAATAGCCATTATAAAATTTGCTTTCTTGCATAAAAATGCCAGAATTGAAATTTTTTGAAAAGTATTTTTTCAGTCTTTTGCAAAATATTTGGTAGCATTGGGTTTATTTTCACACATTAAAATGCTGAAATTTTATAGTAAAAAGAAAGTCCATAGCAATCATATTGTACAATTCTTTCATTTTGCTGGTGAAAAAATAATGCCTTAAAGACTGCTGTGGATCTTTTTTCCTGATAAATGAAATTTGTGCTTCTATTTCTGGGCTAACTATATACTAACTAGCACACATCAGTGTGTCTGTGGGATATAGCTGAGGTTTTGAAAGCTCAGTTGTAGCAGACCAAACAATGATTCTTACACCCTATAATGTGTTGAGGTCCTAATACATCAACTTATGAAAAATTATTTTACAGGATAAGGGGATTGTGCAGAGGTAACTAAATCCTAAATCCAGGATCTTGAGAGGAGAAGATTATCTTGGATGAGACAGATGAATGTAGCACAGTCCCAATTGTCTTATAAGAAAGAAGCAGAAGGATCAGAATTAGAGAAAGATTTAAGAATGGAAGCAGAGGTTGGAAAGGAATGAGGGTACATTGCTGGTTTGAAGATGGAAGAAGGGGCAGGAGCCAAGGACGGAAGGAGTTTTCTACAGGCTGGAGAAGGCACAGAAAGAGATTCCTTCCTTGAGCCTCTGGAAGGAATGCAGGCCTACTATTGCCTTGCTTTCAGCTCAGTGAAAAGGATTTCAGCCATTTCTCTTACACAAATACTGAAAGCCAAAACCAGAGCAACAAGGCAAGAAAAAAAAAAATAAAATGCACACAAATCAGAAAGAAGAAGTAAAATTATGTGTTTGCAGATGACATAATTTTATATAGAAAACCCTAAAAATCTCACCAAAAAATGTTAAAAACTAGTAATTGAATTCCACAAGATCAAAGGATACTAAGTCAATTGTTTCTGTGCACCAATAAAGAACTACTAAAATACAGACAAAGGAAGAAAAAGAGAGAGAGAGAGAAGAAAGAAGGAAAGGAAGGAAGGAAGGAAGAAAGAGAGGGAAGAAGGGATGAAGGGAGGAAGGGAGGGGGGGGGGGAGGGAGGGAGGGAGGGAGGGAAAGAAAGTAAATTAGGAAAATAATCTCATTTATAATAGCACCAAAAATAAAATTGATAAAATTCTTAGGAATTAAGTGGAAATGAAGAGGTGAACAAATGTGCACTTAAAACTATAAAACAGAAACTTAAAATATCTGTGCACTTAAAACTATAAAACTGAAAGAAATTGAAGAAGAACCAAATAAATGGAAAGAAATTGCATGTTCATGGATTGGAAAAATCAATATTGTTGAAAAGCACATACTACTGAAAATGATCCACAGATTCAATGCAATCTCTATCAAAATTCCAATCAATTCTAAATTTCATATGGAACCCCCCCACAATAGCCAAAGAAATTTTAAGCAAGAGGAACAAAGCTGGAGGCTTCAAACTCTGTTTCAAAATATAGTATAAAACTATAGCAATCAAAACAGTATGTCATTGGCAAAAAAATATCCATAGAGACGAACAGAACAGAATGAAGGTCAGAAACAAATCCACTCATTTACATTCAGGTGATTTTTGACAAAGCTATCATGACCACACAGTGGGGAAAGGATAATCTCTTGATAAATGGCACTGGGAAAACTGGATATCAATACGCAGAATAATTAAATTGCATATATAATGTATCTCACATAATCCATCCACTCAAAATTAAAGGACCTTATATTATAAATAGCATAGGAGGAAATCTTTTTTTATGTATATATTTAAGGTATAAAACATAATGTTTTGACACACATGTCTATAGTGAAATGATTACTGTAAACAAATTAATGTGTCTACTTCACAAAGTTACTACTCCTTTTTGTAGCAAAGAGCACCTAAAATCTGTTCTTTTGGCCAAAATCCTAAATACGATACTATAGTAATTATAGTCCCCATGTTACACATCAGATCTCTAGGCTGGTTCAACTAACATATCTGCAACTTTGTACCTTTGACCTGTATCTCACCATTTCTGCTTCTCCTCTCTTGCCTTTCGTAACCACCATTAAATTCTCTCTGTGCTTTCAACATTTTTTAAAGTTGCCATATATAAGTGAAATGCAGTATTTTTCTTTCTGTGTTTGGCTTATTTCACTTGATCTAGGCAATGACTTTTTTCAAATATGATCCCCAAAAATAGGCAATAAAGCAAAAACCAGCAAATGGGGTTACATCAAACTTAAAAACTTCTGTACAGCAACAAAAACAACCAATTGAAGATACGACTTATTGAATGGGAGAAAATACTTGCAAATGATTCACCTGGTATGAGGTTAGTGTCCAAAATATAGAAGACACTCAATAAAAATGAAAACAACCCAATTTAATAATTGGCAAAAGAACTAAGTAGATAGTTCTCAAAAGAAGAAGTATGAAAAATATACATGAGGGGCTGGGGATATAGCTCAGTTGGTAGGGGGCTTGCCTGGCATGCATGAGGCCCTGGGTTCAATCCCCAGCACCACTAAATAAATAAATAAATAAATAAATAAATAAATAAATAAATAAATACTAAAAAAAGGAAAAAGAAAAATATACATGAAAAGGCATGTGAAAAAATCTTCAACATCATTAACCATCAGGGAAATGCAAAATCAAAACAAGATATCTCACAATGCTTAGAATGACTCTCATCAAAAAGACAAAAAAACCTCACACACTTTGGCATGAAAGTGAAGAAAATAGAGACCTTATATCATTGGTGAGAATGTGAATTGGTACAACCATTAGGGAAACCAGTAGAGCAGTTGCTAAAAAAGTTGTAAAGCAGGACTACCATATAATTCAGCAATCCTACTACTGGGTGTTTATCAAAAGGAAATTAAATGAGTGTCTCAAGGAGATAGCTGCACTTCTGTGTTCATTGCAGTATTTTTCCCAATAGCCCAAGTTACTGAATTAAGGTAAGTGTCCATTGATGTGTGAATGGAAAAAGAAAATGTTAATAATAACAAGTACATATTATACTTTATGTGCTATGTATATATTATATATTGTAGAATATTACAGATAATATTATGTATACAAATGGAATTTTTATATATATTCATATATTTATATGTGTATGTGTTACATGTATATGTACATATACAAAAATTTTATTTTTATATATAGTGGAAAATTATTCAGTCTTAAAAAGAAGGACATCCTGTCACTTGTGAAAACATAGCTAAACCTAGATGACATTATCCTAAGTGATATAAGCCATACACAGGAAGGAAAATATTGCATGATAGCACTTATATGTGGAATCTAAAAAGGTCAGTTGAATTCATAGAAGCAGAGAGTATAATGGTGGTTTTCAGGGACTGGGAAATGGGGGAAATGGGATACAAAGCTTCATTACACAGGATGAAGAAGTTCTGACGTTCTGGTGTGATACTGTATTGTGTACTTGAAATCTGCTAGGATAGTACACCTTAATTTTTATCACCATAAGAAAAAAAGGTAATTATAAGAAGTGATAGATATGTTAATTAACTTGACAGTATAGTCATTTCATAATGTATATGTTTATCAAAACATCACATTATATTTACTTTAAAAATAAATGAAATTTTGTCAATTATACCTCATCAAAGATAAGGAAAAAGAAAAATATATAAAAGCAAACAGTAATAAAATATAAAATAAAGAAATTAGAGATAATAATCAACAGAGAGAGAGAGAGAGAAAGAGAGAGAGAGAGAGAGAAATAGGTTTCATACTTCTGACTTCTAGAAGTATAAGACAGTAAGACAGGATAATCAGTTAGAAATCCATGTTGTTTTAAGCCACTAAATTTGTGGTTATTTGTTAAAATACTCATTGAAATCTAATGGTACTTGAAAAACTAGGAACTATTGTCTAGGATACTTGAAATATGAATACATATTTTCAAACTTACTTTATAAAATAAAATACTCCAAATCAACTGCGTATCTTTGATAAATTGTTATTTTAATTCAAAGTATAATGAAATTAGAGTCAGAGCTCCTTCTGTCTTTTAACCTGTACATTGTCTAAGTGCTATTTCTTAAAAATTCCTTCTTACCAGGGATGCAGAGGCCAGCAAAAGAGCACCTACCCCTACCTATATAGCTCTTATACTCTAGTAAGGAAAACAAATAATAAGCAAGACATAGATTAAATATTGAGTTTCTTTTCAGTTCCAAAAAGGAAATAAGTGGTGTATGTTAGAGAACGACCTGGGGTAAAGAGCTAATTTAATCAGAGAGTTAAGGAGATGAAACTTGCTGGGGGCCTGTAGGATGAGCATTTCAGCCTGCTGGGACAGTCCCTTGTTTATGGGACTGTCACAAAGCAGGTGAGTGGAAGAATACACATGTGCAGAGAGTGGAGTGAATGAGAAAGGGTGAGTATTTATGTTTGAAGAACAAAGCATGCCAGGTGTTACAGGTTATAGTATTGTTGGCATTTTTGCATGTTCTCTACCTGGGGGGCTAGTGAAAGATTTCAGGGTAGAGCTATAGTGCAGTTTACAAATTAAAAGTTCACCCTAGATACGATATGGCAGAGATGTAATGGGTGGGGCCTGACTGAAGCATAGACTCCACAGATGGTGCTTTCTTACAGTGGACCAGTGTGGGAGGAGAGCTGATATATGTCAATAGATGGTTTTGAGGTGGAGCAGTGAAGAATTGAGAAGGGAGAGGTCTCCCAATGTCTTTCTGATTTCTTAGCAAGCCCACTGAGTAGAGCCATTTTCCACAACAGGAAAGACTATAAAGAAGGAACCAAGTTTAGGGGGATTTTCTAAGGACAACTAAATAAGTGATGTGCTTTAATTATTTTGTTTTCAAACATTATGATTTTCCATAGTTCTAGATCTAAATGAAGCAGGTAAGTTACAGGCAAAACATTTTTATAAGGCAGATTTCAGGACTATCAACTTATTTTCTTCATTAATGCAATTTGATGAAATTAAGCTGGTTCTTTATTCATCTAGCATTTTCTCGTTAATTTTTAAATAACTTTAAAAATAGGAAACTATTTTAAATGCAGGAAAAGAAAGGAGGCAAAAGAGAGAAAACAGCCCACAAATGAGAATGATAGGTAAAATATTTGGTAAAATTTTATTGGATGAGCTTCAATACTAGTGAATCTTACCTGTCTCTGCTGTAGTTATTTTCAGTTACAATCTCTGCACCTGATCAAAATAAATTATTCATCATTTATAAGTGGCATCAGACTCCTTGGAAATAAAAACATTTCCTAGTCTTTTAGAATTGAATTATCTTCTTGTGAAAGATGTTGAGCTTATCTGTTGATTCTTCTCACTCTGAAATGATCAAACTGTACTCTCCCCCCAGATTTTTGATTGCATAGGTTGTATATCCAAATGGAAAGTTTATTTCCTTCTCAAAAATGCATCATTTAATGTAAATCATGATTGCATTTTCCTTTTCCTTCTCTAGCAAAATGTATTAGCACAACAAAACATTTAATCATTTATAGAGTGCATAGTTTCCACTGATGTTCACAATCTTTTATTTATAAAAAACAAAAATAAAAGCTAAACATAAAAACAAATTCAACGTTATTTAAACCCAGTTTATGGATAGTACTTTGGGAATATTTTTTGGAACTTCAGGGCAGAAATAGAAGCAGTCCTCAAAAGATTTTGGAGCCATAGACTAAAAAACCATAAATTGGGTTATCCCTCTTTCTGTTTGTTTCTCTTTCTCTCCCTATGTGCCTCTCTCTCCTTTTATCTCTATGCACTAGTGTGATTTACTGTTTCTCTTTCACTCATGTTTTTTCCTCATTGCAACCTTCTCCTGGGGTACCTAGCTTGGTCTTTTTCACTCCACCCATCAACTTTCACTGTTTGGCTACACCCACAGTCAAAAATTGCTTAGCTTCCACTTCTGAGTGTACTTGTGTTCAACTCAAATAAACCACACAAGCAACCCTCCACATTTTTAGTTTCTGGGCAAGAGAACGTGTTTTCCCAGTGGGGCCTGTACTACCATAAAGGTGGCTAAGAGAAAGAGCAAGAAATCTCTCACTTAATAAAGCATACATGGAATTTATGTTATGTAAATGTATGTTTTTCAGTAAATTTGCTCCAGATTATGCAGCACACTGTAATAGAATTATATGTAGAAATGACATACCTTTATAATAAGATATAAGAAGAAGTATAATTATGTAGGTTTTGCTCCTTGTTTTAATAACAGTAAACTGCTATATTCATTCATAATAGCTACTCTGGACCAGACACTATTCCAAGTGCTCTCTCTTCAGCTCCCTTCCACCCCTGCACCTACACACAAGCCTGCACACACTTTTGATTTTTGAACTCTGTGGTGTATTATTAGCATTCTCCTTACACAGAAAAATGAGATTAAGAAGGGGAGAGTATGCTAATCAATATTGCACAGCCAGGAAAGAGGAAGCAGAGCTAGGATTAGAGCCCAGGTGTCAGTTTTGTGGGCTTAACCATTGTGTTTGTCTGCCTCTTGAATTTGGTGTTTTGATCATAAAAGCTCATTGTCATTTTGAAAAATGAAACTGACCAGAGTTATTTCCTTTTCCAGAAAATCATCACTTGAAGTTTTCTCCTGCAGGGTTTTTCTTCCTGTGTAAGTTATATTGTGCATATTAGCTCTTGGTTTCATCTCTTCCCTCAGACATTGGTATTGTTTCTCTCTCACTGATACTTACTGAATTTTACAAAAACTCTCAGTATCTGTAATGAGGGTACCATGCATATGTTGTTTTTCTTCTTTTCAAAAATAAAAAAAATATTAAAACAGGAATCCTACACCAATTTTGATTAACCTACCAGACACATGGTAAAACACCAAATTTATTACTTTTTAAATTTATTATAGAGTCTTGTGAATAATTTTTGTGAGCACATTCTTGTAGATTTAAGTGAGTTTAGATAAATTCATTACTGAGGTTGAAAAAAAATTCTTAATGTGTTTTTAGTTTTTGTCTAGACTCATAGACTTGGTAACCATAAATTAAAACCTGAAAGGAAAAATAAGACCTATGATATGTATTTTTTTAATTTTTAGAAATTTATTCTAATTAGTTGTGTGGAAAGGTTGGGACCTATGCTACTTTAAGCTTTATGTTTAATGGAAATCAGATAAGCAATATTATCCTTCAAGAACTATCCAAGTTTATTGCATTTCTACAGAAACTGCTTAATTCAGATAAGGCCTACAATGATTTGATCCTGATTATAAGTATTATTTTTTCCTGATGATTTCATAAAGAGATTGAGAAATTGTGTTTATTTTGCTGTAGTGTCATCAGAATTTTGTAATCTGAAGCGAAAATACACTAAGAAACCTCTGGATTCTTATCCTGCCCTCATTAACTTGTTCATCCATAATTAAGCTTTAAGAGAAAAATCAC